>NW_026470456.1:0-49113 GCF_026875155.1 Cherax quadricarinatus | reverse complement strand
TACACCTGCGCTAAAAACCACGCATATTCAAAACGTTCCAAAATCTAAAAGGGTTTTTAATTTTTTTTTGGGTAATTTTTTTTAGTAGCAGGGTTTACTAGCTCATTGCTCCTTGCATTATAGACGTCTCCTTTTTGATACGGGGGGTTTTTTACGGAGGAAAGACTCTTTTTGGGCTTCCCTACGAAGATAAATGGAAAAAATAAGAACAAGAATATTAAGAAAAAAAATAAAATTGGGGTTTTGTCCCATACATAAACTTTGTAAATGTATTTGTAGGGGGAACAAAAAGGGTAAGTAAAGTAGCAAGATTTTCCTGTTTCCAGGGCCGTATTTTTTCCCACAGAAATATACAATAACCCCAAACCCACTGTTTTAAAACAATTAAAAAGGTTCTCTTTCACACACATTTGGCGGGGACGGTAGAAACTCCCTTTTGGTTCTGTTATCAACAAAACTACCATATGTTTTAATAAAAATAATAAAAAATCAAAGGGGAGGTTTAGGGAAACAAAATTTTTTGGTTAAAGTTTTTTTAAAATATCAATTGAGTACATTTACAAATAGGGGGGGGAATAATCGCGTTGTGGAGAAAAATTTTCCCAAGGAGGGGGGTATCACCCCCTTACCCCTTTAAACCCCCTGGGGGGGCCAAACCCCCTCTCAGAAGGGGCGGCGCCCTTGTTTACTGTTTGAGTGGAAATTTGATCACAGAGCTATTCCACATGTAAGTGACCCTGCCCCTTTGCAGCAGTGTTGTAAAGTTATTTTTAAAGAGACAGTACATTTTACTTGGGGCGGGAAAATTTAAGGAAAATCCTGCCCCCACTTTATTACCATAGAAAAAGATAGTGTACTTTTTTGTCTTCCCTTTAAAAGCCCGCAAAAACAAAATTCTGTTTTTTTTCGTCGGGAGGTGGGGCAAAGGAAAAAAGGGGGGTTCTGGGTCACTTTTTTTTTTTTTTGTGTATTGGGGCAACCCAACGCTTGGGGCGGTGGGGGCCCTCCCCAAGACTATTTTTGACTTCCTAGGGAGAGGGGAAAACTGACCCCGGGATAATAGCAAAAGAACACTGTTTCTGTGGGGTTAGTGTGAACAAAGTGTCTCAAACACAATAAAAAAATAAGAGAAGGGTGATCATTCTCTTTGAAAATTTGGGTGAACAATAAAGACAAATTTGTGGAACATAGTGACCAGTGTGCTTTCCTAGACAAGGGAAAGAGGTGGACACCCAAAGGACATTTTCGCTTCTATCAAGTCACCGATCCCTTTTTGTCGAAGGTGTTGAGAACACCATAGTCCTTTTACAAAGAGAAGGAAATTACGAATTTCTTGTAGATGGGGGGTTTTTCCCCGCAATTCTTGAGTACAAGGATTTTGAAATTTAAACCCTATAATCGGCAGTAAGGTGTGGACTTTTGGTCCAAAAAAGTAGGTTTTTCGTCGGGCCATCATCGAATGAAATATGCTGACATAAACCCCCTGGGGGGTAATTTATATTTTCAAATTGTTTCTCTTGACCCCCCAATGTTGTGAGGGTTTGACAGCTTCTAGCCCCTCGTCTGCAGGGGGGGCTGTGTAGACGATTTCTGTCATTTATAAGTTTAAGGTTTTTTTATATGGGTTTTTTTTTAAAAACACCCCAATTTTAAACCCAAAATCTTCAACAGTTTTGGGTTCCTTCAAAAGGGAAATAAAGACCACCGTGGTCCAAAAAAGTTTACTACATTTGTACAAATAAACTAGGGCCCAAGGCCCCCTTTCGAAAAAAAGTTTTTTTAAAACTAGTTTTTTTTAAAAAAATTTAAATCAGATAAAGAAGCCCCCCCGACTCATAAACATGAATGGGCAGCCAAAAGAAAATGGCCCCTCCCCCTTTCCCCCAAACAAAAAGGGGAGCGGGGATCCCCCAAAACAAAAAGGGGGGGGGTTTCCGGGCCCCTCCACCACTGCTCCAATCTCGAAAATGTGTTTAAAAAACCGCAACCCAAGTGTTTGTTTGCCCTGAGTGTATATTAAACCATTAGTTTTTAAAATGTTTATAGACAAAAATTTAAGAGAAAAGTTTGGGGTTTTAAAAAATTTGTTTTTTATAGATCTACCTTTATTTTAAAAGGGAAAAATTATATAAAAAAAGTGTAAGCTTTAAAATTTTAAAATTAACAAAAAAATTTTTATATAGGGTGTAAGTAAAATTCACGTGGGGGATTTCCCATTTATACGTGGCATTTAAAGTTTTAAAAAGTGAATAAGTGTTAATTTCGTTTTTTACGTTTTAATCATCGTGGTCAGGTTTGACACAGCAAAAAAAATAACCCAATAAACACCAGACCCCAATTTTCCCCGGTCCCCTTAAAGGTAATTGCCCCTGAGGTTAAGCTTAGGGGGTTTCAGTAGGGGTCTAATTTCGATTTTTTGACTTAAGAAAACAAAAACTCACTGTCTTATAGCATTTCCAGTGTTTTTTAAACACTCTAAGTGTGGTGTAAATTTTTCTTTTAAAAACCATTAAAATAGCTTGTTTTGAAAACTCGTTTCGGGATTTAAACAAAGGTTTAAACCAATTGAAAATCTAATTTCTTTTCTGTAAAGGATTAATTTCAAAAAATACAAACTTTGTTTTGTTGATCTTAGGTCAATTTTGGGGATTTTTTTACACGCGTCGGGAAAAATTAATTAATTACGTTTTAACATTAGGGAAAATAAATTTTTTGAATCAGACCCATTGAGGATGAATTTAAAAAAATTTTTTTGGATAAATTTAGTAAACAACAATTAAGGGGGACAGGAGCGGGGCCATCCCCGCAAAACTCTTTAAAAAGGGGCCCTACTACAGTGGTCAAAATCTGTTAAAACCCTTTTAACAAAAAAGTGTCCCATTACCAAGCTTCCCTTTACATTGTCATTACCTTTTTTCCCAAGGTCATAATTATGAAGATTCATTGGTGGTTTTTAAATCCTTTAGAAAATTTCCCAAGAACTGACATAGATGAGATTGCTAAGTTCAATTATCTTAAATGTTTTGGGTAAAGGGAGAACCCCAATAAATGATTAAAACTTTTTCCGGGGTAAAGGGCAATTTCAATGGGGTTTTTTAAGGGGTCTTAGCAACTTTTAAACTTTGATGATGAAAAGGGCTAAAAGTTAAACTGCACCCCTTAATAAAGCTTGAAGCCCCCCCAAACTTTGGTTATTCAATTACAGGCTTTTTAAAGAATCCATTTGCCAAAATTCTAAATTCTCTAGGTGCTAAATATGCCCTAAGGCAATTGATTGGTTTTCAGTGGTATTGTACGGATAAGCTGCCCCACCACAAACTATTGAACGTTTAAATTTTATTTTAAAATTTAAACGCTATTTCACTTGTGAAGAAATTAGCAAGGGTTTTTTACAAACAATATTTTTTCCAATGCATGCAAGCAACAAAGAAAAGATGAAAAATCCACAAATCCAAATGGAAAAACAAAAACCCTTTAAATCCAGTAAAAAAAAGATATACCTACTTTCCCTTTTTAAAAACCCTAAGGGAAATCCCATATAGGGAAATTTAAACCAAACTGTGAATACAATAGACAGTAAAAAGACGTCATATAAAAGTAAATCCAAAAAAGGGGGTACTTTGTTATGGAACAAAAATTGGGCACAGTATTGTATTTAATAACATCAATGGAGGAGTAAACAACGGTTTAAACAGCTGAAAAAATGCACAAATTTTTTGGGAAACAAGGGAGGAAAAAAGCTCATGAAGAAGTTTTTAAAAACAAGGGGATCCTCCTACGATTTGCCCCAAAAACTTTTTCTGAACAGGCAGACTTCCACAGAATCGGAAGTCAACAAGCAACGCATTTTAAAAGTGAGAGTAAATTTAAAGCAAGGGTCTCCCGATAGCTCGAGTTTAGTTATCTAATAAATTACCCCAAAACCCAAAAAGCTAACACTATTTGATCAAGGGTCAAAAAAGGGTCCTTCAAAGAAAATGTTAGAAAAGGGGTTGGTTTTTGGCTGAATAAACAAACCCCATGCCAAAATAAAATTTTGATATAGCTGGTTTTTTCCACAATTCTGGAAAACAGGGAAAATGACCTAGCCAAAAAACACTGTTGGGGCTAGGAAACAGGAAAAAAAAACGTAGAAGCTGTGGGAGTAGATGATTTGCCTAAGTCCCGTGCAGATTTCCGGGATTAAAAAAAACAGTTGGGAGCATGAAAAACAGCTAAGGTCAAGTTAGGCCCGTCCTGACATACAGAGGACCCAATTAGTTCCAATTTATTTAAAATTGGAAGTGTTATTAATTCCCCTTTTTTTGCAAAATATTTAATAAGTAAGCATGTTTTTTACTTGCTGAAAAAGCAGGGGGCCACATGAATGTGGGCCCCTTTCCTCCCCAAAAATGGGGAAAAAAGCTGATATTGATTCTGGAAAATTTTATAGTTTCGAGAATAACCGCTGTTTATGTACCCCCAGCAAAATTATTTATTACTGGAAAAAAATGAATGAAAACCCTTGTTTAAGGGGTTTTGGATTTAGATGGGGATAGGTATTTAAGAAATAAAACCCAACCCACAAAAGTTCCCCGGACCCATAACCAATATTTGGACACTGTCAAATTTTAAAGATGGAAAAAATTTTTGGGGTTTGGTTACATGGAAATTTAAAACCACCACATCTGCCTAGCAATTATCGGAAAGGCTTTCCGGGGCAGATTAAAGCACAAATACATGGCTCCGGGGATTTAGAGTTTATGACGGGCTTTTGTAATATCATACAAGAACAGTTGGACAATTAAAATTTTAAGAAGGGGGAAAAAGTCCCAAGATAAATTTGGGAAGGGCAAAAGCTCCCTTACTCCCGCCCCATGGAGTCAGAAAAGATTCTGAAACCCCTCCACTACGTGTTGTATATAATTGCAGTCACGTGCAAAAAAGAGTAGAAGTCTTAATGACTGTTGAATTTAAGGACCCTCACTAACTGAAAAAGCTTGGGGGGCGTTCTTATGAAAAATTTGCCCCAAACCCTTTTGCCTACATGCGATTTTCAAAGGGTTTCCCTTTAAAAGGGAGGACCCACCAAAAATAGATAGAGATTATACTCGTTTTTTGTGGCCTGAAAAACCACATGATCCTAAATCCTGTGAAAACTTAACGCTTTTAAAACATTTTATTTGGCGCAAAACATCCTCTCCCTTCTTTTCTAGAAAACTACTCTAAATTTCACATTTGAAGAAAACTGAAAATCCCTTTAAAAAAATCTTAAGAAAAGTTTTTTGTGGACAAACTTCAAGGTACTGTGAATAAAGGGATGATTTGAAATCCCTTTTTTTTAGAAAAAGCCCAACAAGGAGAAAGAAAGAAGCAAAATGCCCCTAAGGATGGGAATTTCAAAATTTAAAGCAATTTTTAAAGGGGAACCCTTTATCAAAGGGAAAATTTTTCCCCGAAACCCCCAAAATTTCCCGATTGCAAAAAATATGCGGGGGCTTAAAAAACCCTTTTAGGGCCGTCCCGTAGATTACGGCTTTACCGGTGAGTGGGCCCAAAACCCTAGATTTTACGCCATGGCTCAGCTCACCCCTGATTTTTCCCGTGAGTGGTACATTTGGGGCCCAGATTATGGGGAAATTAACTAAGGGTATGTTTGGGACCACATAAAACAGATCTTTCAGCCCCCCTGTGTAAAAATGAAGAAAAAAACTTTAAATTTAATTTTTTTTTCGATTAAAAAAGCAATTTGCAGTGTTTTTTTTTTTGTATGTTTTTTTTAGGGTTTTATTTTTCCCTTTATTGGTCTTTTTTGATAGAATGGGAAAACATATTAAAAGAAATGAGATGATTTTGATTGGTTTTACACAGGAAATGGTTAAAAAATGAGCTCAAAGTTGCGGAAAGTTTAAATTTTTTCCGATACTCAAGGTAAACAAACGACCTCAAAAACATCTTTAAAACACGTCCCGTGTGGGTTAATATAAAAATTCACAAATATGGTGAAAATATTTATACATTATTTTCAGTATTGGGATAAAAAGTAAATCTTCTATTTTTTGGGGTGAATAAAAAATTTTTTTATGTGAATAAAAAAACAAAAAAGGAATTTTTGTAAAGCCTCAAAACATAACTAACCCAACAGGGAAATGTTCAATTAGTGCCAGGAATGCCTACATTGTTTATTCTGGAAACCCCATTTTGAAATTGAAATTTTTTGAACCCTTTTTGTTAAAATTGGGCCCAAAATTTTACCCAATTTCCATCACCCTTTAAATTTTTAGTTTTTAAAAAAGTTGACTTGGCGGTTTCTTGTGCTCAATCGATAGAAAAAGTAATACTAGTGAAAAAGTAAAGGGAAATTTTGGGTTTATTGGAACAATGTAATTGGGGCCCAAAAAGGGGGTCAAAGTTTGGGAAAATCGCCGATTTTGTAAAAAATCCCCGACACATCAAAATTCGCGGAGCATAATTTTTTTCAATTTTCCACCCAAATTTTTGTTTCTTTTTGTTTTATTCCCTTTACAAAAAGATTCTTAAAGATTTCCCAAAAAAAAAATAACAAATTTTTTTTTTGAAAAATTTTTGGAAAATGGTGCGTGACTCCCGATTTGGGGCCCTTGGGCCCCGAAAAGGGGGTTTAAAAGGAAAACACAGGAAGATTTCTTTTAGTCTCAAAAGGATAAACAATAAATAATGCGAAAACTCACTAAAGTTTGTTTACTGTCTAGGTAAACAATGTTTTGATCCTCTAGGACTCGTTTTCCCCCCCAAATTAAACCATAAAAGGTAAAATGCTTATGCAAGATGCATGGAAACTCAAAATTGGTGGGTTGAGAACTTGCCTCTAGAAAAAAGTCAAGATGGGTGAATTCCAAGGATTTTTAAGCAACTTCATAAAATTTAAAATTTTCCCGACAAAAGGTCAAGAGGGAAACAAGTACACATTACAGTGTTCTGTAAATGCGTCAACCCAAAGGTTATGGCGTGTGTTACATGAGTAATGCTGAAGAATTTTCATAATTATTTAAAAAAAGGCCCCGGGTCCCCCCTTGAAGGTCAGAACGTCCAAAATTAACTGACAGCATCTATGTAGGTAAAAATTAGCTGTCTATCTCAAAAAAATACTTGTCTCTAAATATTGAAAAAAAACCGTGATTGGAGTGATAATGAAGAGTTCCCGGGGTTTAAGAAATAAAAGATTTTGTTGGTTTCTTGTACAGAACAGAGAAGCAGAAATAAAAGAGATGCAGAGGATTATCTTTTTCCCCCGTCTTCCCAAAAGGAATCGCTAAAATGTTGCACGTGGTGTCCCATCAAGAAATTTGTGGATAATAAATTATGGCTCCACGGACCAAACTGGTTTTCCCTGAGAAAATAACTGGCCCCCAAAAAAGCTCAATTATCCCAGAAAAAACAGTCGTTTGCAAGCGAAAAAGTTGTGTAATACTGCAGAACAACAGAAATAGTCATTGAGGATTAAATACTCATCTTTGGGTAAACTTTTAAAAGGGTTCAGCTTTGTCTTTAAATCATTAAAGGAAAAAAACCCTGATTATAAATATCTTGAACCCATTAAATATGGGTGAAATAAAACAGAAAGATGTTTTTCCCTCTACAGAATAAAATTTCTGGAAACACAAGATAAACCCCAAAGAAAACCTGTTTTGATTAATTTTTTAGGCTTTATCTCGACTGAAAAGATTTGAGATGTCGAGGAGAATTCATAATTTTCATCCCTAAAGAAGCCGTACATCCAATTTTGCCCCCAAGAATCATGGGCAAACCCAAAAATGATTGTGAAAAAACCCCCACGCAACGTGTTCATTGTGGGGTAGTGACCCCCTTTTGTCTATACGAAAACCCTATGGAACCCTAAAGTCGACAATGTGTGAAAAAAAAAATAAAGGACTTTTTACTTGTGTCACTACGATTTGGGTTGTCAGATCCAGGTCCCCCCTACCCCTAAAAGAGTTTGCTATCCCCATTTGAGGTGACGGTGTAGTTTAACCTGGCCCATAATTTTAACAAAACAGTTGCAAGTTCCAACAAGGTGTAATCGTTGCCCTTTGTGCTAAAAAAGATTTCATCAAGAAGTACCCCAATGAATGTCGCTAAAACCTTTATAAATTTTATTCAAGGTTTGCACCCAAATGGCAGTCCCAGACTGATGATTTCAGTTTCCCCCAACGAAATTTTTGTTGCTGGTGCGTTAAAAAGCAAGATTTTTGATAAACCCCAGAAGTACAACAGATGTGAAAACGAGTTTCGTTGGAGTAATTCCCCCAAAATTCCATGGCACGGCGGATTTTATGAAAAAATTTGATCGGCATTGAAAAACGTTTTTTAAAAGGAAGACTTTTCTCGTCAGAGAATAGACTTAGAAGAATTCGTACATTGTGACTGAAATAAAAAATAGAGAAAAGACCTCAAACTTATGTTACGATGTCGGGAAAATTTTAGAAGTTTTAAAGCCCATCTCATTTACTCCATGGCAGAAGGTCAAACCTTTTCCTCCCATAATTGAAAAAAAATCAAGGACCCCTATTATTTCGAACCGGAAACCAGACGTAAATTCAAACACCTTAAATTAAGTGTTTGAATTTGGGGAGAAAATTTGGCGCGAAGACTATCTACCTCTTTGGAAAAAAACACTTCTATGGGGGGTTTTGTTCCTGAAAATTAAGCCCTTAAGACCTGGTGACTTGTAATTTCGAAATGAGGTCCGGGGTCCCAATGGCCATTTGGGAAAAATTGTGACCATTTTCCCCTGATGCAATGGAACATCGGGACAGTTGATGTTTTAAACAAAGGTGTAGTGAAAAAGCGGACAAAAATAAACTAGTGCCGTTGAATTACACAGTGGTGGCGAGTGAGAAAACAAATTAATGTTAAGTGATGATTAGTTCACCTGCACGAACCTCCGCCCCCCCCCCCAGTGTGAGAATTTTCTCCGGGGGGGTTCACCCCTTAAAGCCCTTTCACCCCTGAGGGGCCAAGCCCTTCAAGGGGCGAGCGTCTTGTTTCGCGGGTGAGTTTTATCACAGATGCTATCCCCACGTAGTCAAGTGACCTCTGCTCCTTGCGCGGTGTTGAAAAAGGTTTTTTTTTTAAAAAGGACAGTCATCTTTTACTTAGCAGGACAATTAAGGAAAACCCTGCTCCCACTTAAGACAGCAAGAAACAAAACATTCTTTTTTGCTTCATCGGGGAGGTGAAAAAGGATGCAAGGTCTGGGTCAGCATTTTTTTTTTTGTGTATTGGGGCAGAACGGCTTGGGGTGGTGTGGCATCGCCGATATCTTTGACTCTGGGGAAAGAGTGAACTGCGCCAGGAAAACTAGCAAAGAAACTGATCTGTGCTTTGTGTAAAACAAAGTGTTCAAACACAAAAAAACTAAGAGAAGTGTGATCATTCCTTGTGTACATTTGAACAAAAAAAGACAAATCTTGGGGGAACATATTTGTCCAGTGTTTTTTCCTGAAAGGGGAAGACGTGGACACCCAAAGGACACTTCGCTTCTTCAAGTCACGATACCTGTCAAAGGGTTTTTGGAAAACCCCATAGTCACGTTACAAAGGCAAGGTTTTTTTTTCAAATTTTCTTGGATCGGGGGTTGCGAAATTCTTGGTCAAAAGGAGTTTGTAATAACCCTATAATCGGCAGTAAGGTGTGGACTTTTGAGTCCAAAACAAGTGGGTATTTCGTCAGCCATCATCGATGAAATTGTGAAAAAACCCCCCCCTGGGGGTAATTTATACTTACAAATTGTATCTATGACAGCCCAATGTTGTGTGGTTTCGCGCTTTAGCCCTCGTCTGCAGGGGCGGCTGTGTAGACGATTTGCTTATTAAGCAAAGGTTCATTTATTGTTATAATTTAAACACAGCAGGTAAAGCCAAATTTTCAAACCGTTTCTTATAAAATAAAACTTTCCCCACCCCTGATACATAATGAGGGTCGAAAAATTATAATAGAATTTCTCCAGAATCGTAGTTGTATGAAAGAGATGTTACTGCAGCGTTCACTAGAGTTATCCCCGTAATTCCTAGGCATTAGGTCTAATAACTCTCTAAAATCTGTATAATTAATTTCCCCTTTTTTATACATGCTTGTTTTTAAACATTTTAACTCCTTTCTAAAAATTAACTAATTAGAAAGATGTGTTTTCAGAAATATTTTCTTGGCTAATCTGCATATGCAAAACTCGAAAAGAGGGTTTAAGCCGAGTTTACACACAAACAAAAATTTTTCATACATTTAGGATATTTATATGAACCTGTCTTTTTAAGGGTACCCCCAGTATACTTTTTCCTACAGAAAAAATCCCTTGGTCTTTGCCCTTTCCCCTGCTGAAGTGGGCAGCTAAACATTTTTGCAAATATTTCCAACTGGCCTCTAAACCTTTATTAAAAAAAAAACTTATATTACCTAGTAGATAAAAGTAGAATTTTTTTAACACTATTTTGGAACTTCATGTAACAAGAGGAGACATGGGCACGACCTCAAGCATTAGAAAAACTGCAGGGTGTTAGGAAAAAGCCTTTCCTCTTAGGATGGGTCACAATTTTAAAACATGAACTAATGACATAATTAAATTTGCGTTTTAAAAGAATAAAAGGGGATTATTTGGGAGGAATCAAAATTTCCAATTGTGGTGCGTTGTTGGCACCGTCGTTACTTGAGTATGATCAATCTGTGGTGCGTTTTTTTGGCACCCCTCATGTCATAGGCATGTACAAACTGTGGTGCGTTGTTGGACCGTCATGTCTACCTGAGTCATGATCAATCTGTGGGGCGTTTTGGCCCCGTATGTCACTATGAGTCATGATACAATCTGTGGTGCGTTGTTGGCACCGTCTTTCTACTGAGTCTGATACAAAAGGGTGCGTTGTTGGCACCGTCAGTCTTTAGATCAGATACAATCTGTGGTGCGTTGTTGGCACCCTATGTCACTACTGAGTATGATACAATCTGTGGTGCGTTTTTGGCACCGTCCCCCCCCCATGTCAATCTTGGGGGGGACCTATGGTTTCCGGTATGTACAACTTTTGGGTTGTTGGGACCCCATGTATATGAGCATGATAAATCTGTGGTGCGTTTTTGGCACCGCATGTCACATGAGGTCATGATACAATCTGTGGTTTCGTTGTTGGGCCCCCTCTGTCTCTATGGGTATGATCAATTGGGTGCGTTTTGGCACCCTCAGTTCTATGAGTCATGATACATCTGTGGTGCGTTGTTGGCACCGTCATGTCATCTGAGTCATGATACAATTGTGGTGCGTTGTGGCCCGTCTGTCATCGAGTCATGTACAATCTGTGGTGCGGGTGGCCCGTCATGTCACTACTGAGTCATGATACAAACTGTGGTGCGTTTTTTGGCCCGTCATGTCACTATGAGTATGATACAATCGGGGGGCGTTGTTGGGACCGTATGTCACTCTGATCATGAACAATCGTGGTGCGTTGTTGGCACCCTCATGTCCTCTGAGCTATACAATTTTTGGTGGTTGTTGGCACCGTCATGTCACTACTGAGTCTGATACAAACTGGGTGCGTTGTTGGCCCGTCATGTCATATGGTCATGATACAATCTGTGGTGCGTTGTTGGGCCCGTCAGTCATATGAGTCATGTCAATCTGGGGGGCGTTTTGGCCCGTATGTCATACGAGTCAGATCAATCGTGGTTTCGTTTCGGCACCGTCATGTCACTATGAGCAGTAAATCTTTGGGGCGTTGTTGGAAACCCTCAGTCACTACTGGGCTGATACAATCTGTGGGCGTTTTTGGGGACCCTATGTCACATGGTATGATACAATGTGGTGGTTGTTTGGGACCGTCATGTCTATACTGAGTCATGATACAATTGTGGTGGTTGTTTGCACCCCTTTCTCTACGAGTCATGATCAATCTGTGGTGCGTTGTTTTGGCACCGTCTTTTCCTTTGAGTATGAACAATCGTGGTCGTTGTTGGCACCGTCATGTCACACTGGTCGTACAAAACTGTGGGGCGTTGGGGCACCGTCATGTCACTCTGAGTCAGATCAAATTTTGTGCGTTGTTGGCAACCCCATGTCAATATGATATGATACAATCTGTGGTGGTTGTTGGACCGTCATGTTACTACTGATCATTACAATTGTGGGGCGTTTTTGGGCAAAGTCTGTCTACACTGGTCATGCAATTTGGTGCGTTGTTTGGGACGCATTTTAACTGATCTGATCAATCTGTGGTGCGTTGTTTGGGCCCCTCAGTCATTGAGTTGTACAATCTGTGGTGCGTTTTTGCAGTATGTCACTACTGAGTCATATACAATTGTGGGGCGTTTTTGGCACCGTATGTCACTTCTGGGCCCTGTACAATCTGTTTGTGCGTTGTTGGGACCGTCATTTATACTGGTCATGATAAAAACTGGGTGCGTTGTTGGGACCGTCATGTCACTACTGATCATGATACAATCTGGGTGCGTTGTTGGCAGTCATGTTTCCTATGAGTCATGATACAATTGTGGTGGGTTTTTTGGGAAACCCTCATGTCTCACTGATAGATACAATTGTGGGGTTGTTGGCACCCTCTGTCTACTAGAGTCATGTTACAAATCTGTGGTGGGGGGGGGGGGGGGGGGGGGGGGGGGGGGGGGGGGGGGGGGGGGGGGGGGGGGGGGGGGGGGGGGGGGGGGGGGGGCGTTGTTGGACCGTATGTCACTATGAGTCATGATACAATCTGTGGTGCGTTGTTGGGAGTCATGTCTCTATGAGTCGTACAATCTGTGGTGCGTTGTTGCCCCTCATGTCACTACTGAGTCATGTTTTCACTGTGTGCGTTGTTGGCACCCTATGTCACATGATCATGTACAATCGTGGTGCGTTGTTGGCCCGTCTGTCCTACGGTCATGATACAATCTGTGGGCGTTGTTGGGCCCCTCATGTTATACTGAGCCTGATAAATCTGTGGGGCTTGTTGGCACCCTCATGTCACTACTGAGTCTATAAAGGGGGGGTTTGGGGTAAATTTTGGGAAAAGGGTGGTTGTTGGCCCGTCATGTCTTTCTGGTATGATACAATCTGTGGTGCGTTGTTGGCACCGTCATGTCATCTAGTCAGACAAACTGTGGGGCGTTGTTGGGACCGTCATGTCTTACTGAGTCATGATACAAATTTTGGGCGTTGTTGGCCCGTCATGCCCTGAGTCAGATACAATTGGGTGCGTTGTTTTGGCACCTCAGTTACTACTGAGTTGTCAATCTGTGGTGCGTTTTTGGGACCCTCTGTCATTTGAGTATGAAAATCTGGGTGCGTTTTTGGCCCGTCATGTCACACGATTCATGAAAAAATTGTGGTGCGTTGTTGGCCCTTTATGTTACTACTGAGTCATAATAAAATCTGTGGTGCGTTGTTGGCACCGTCATGTCTACTACTGAGTCATGATAAAATCTGTGGTGCGTTGTTGGCACCGTCATGTCTACTACTGAGTCATGATACAATCTGTGGTGCGTTGTTGGCACCGTCATGTCTTGTCAACTTTTCGTGCATTATTTTATAACAAGTCACCGAGGCAGGGTGACCCAAAAAGAAAGAAAATCCCCAAAAAGAAAATACTTTCATCATCATTCAACACTTTCCTCTCACTCATACATAATCACTGTTTTTGCAGAGGTGCTCAGAGCATAACAGTTTAGAAGCATATACATATAGAGATACACGGCATATCCCTCCAAACTGTTAATATTGCGAACCATTCCTTTAAAGTGCAGGCATTGTTCTTCCCATTTCCAGGACTCAAGTCCGGCTATGTAAAGATAACCGGTTTCCATGAATCCCTTCGCTAAATATTACCCTGCTCACACTCCAACAGATCGTCAGGTCCCAAATACCATTCGTCTCCATTCACTCCTATCGAACACGCTCATGCACGCCTGCTGGAAGTCCAAGCCCCTCGCCCACAAAACTTCCCCTTTCCCTTCCTTCCAACCTTTTCGAGGACGACCCCTACGCCGCCTTCCTTCCCCTACAGATTTAAATGCTCTCCATGTCATTCTACTTTGATCCATTCTCTCTAAATGACCAAACCACCTCAACAAACCCCCCTTCAGCCCTCTTACTAATACTTTTATTAACTCCACACCTTTTCCTAATTTCCACAGTCCCGAATTTTCTGCATAATATTTACACCACACATTGCCCTTAAACATAACATCTCCACTGCCTCCAACCGTCTCCTCGCTGCTGCATTTACCACCCAAGCTTCACATCCATATAAGAGTGTTGGTACTACTATACTTTCATACATTCCCTTCTTTGCCTCCATAGATAATGTTTTTTGTCTCCACATATACCTCAACGCAGCACTCACCTCTTTTCCCTCATCAATAATATGGTTAACCTCATCCTTCATAAATCCATCCGCGGACACGTCAACTCCCAAGTATCTGAAAACATTCACTTCTTCCAAACTCCTCCCCAATTTGATATCCAATTTTTCTTTATCTAAATCATTTGATACCCTCATCACCTTACTCTTTTCAATGTTCACTTTCAACTTTCTATTTTTACACACACTCCCAAACTCATCCACTAACCTTTTCAATTTTCTTTAGAATCTCCCTAAGCACAGTATCATCAGCAAAAAAGCAACTGTGTCAATGCCCATTTTGTATTTGATTCCCAATAATTTAATCCCACCCCTCTCCCGAACACCCTAGCATTTACTTCTTTTACAACCCCTCTATGGTGACATTACACATCCCTGTCTAAGATCTACTTTTACCGGGAAGTATTCTCCCTCTCTTCTACACACCCTAACCTGAGCCTCACTATCCTCATAAAGCTCTTTACAGCATTTAGTAACTTACCACCTATTCCATATACTTGCAACATCTGCCACATTGCTCCCCTATCACTCTATCATATGCCTTTTCTAAAAACCATAAATGCAATGAAAATTTCCCTACCTTTATCTAAATACTGTTCACATATATGCTTCAATGTAAACACTTGATCTACACATCCCCATACCCACTCTGAAGCCTCCTTGCTCATCCGCAATCCTATATTCTGTCTTACCTCTAATTCTTTCAATTATAACCCTACCATACACTTTTCTGGTATACTCAGTAAACTTACTCCCCTATAATTTTTATAATCTTTTTTGTCCCCCTTCCTTTATATAAAGGGACTATACATGCTCTCTGCCAATCCCTAGGTACCTTCCCCTCTTTCATACGTTTATTAAACAAAAATACCAACCACTCCAACACTATATCCTCCTCCTCCCCTGCTTTTAACATTTCCGTCATGACCCCGTCAGTGCCAGCTGCTTTAACCCCTTCCATTCTACATAATGCCTCACGCACCTCCCCCACACTCACATCCTGTTTCTTTTTCACTCCTAAAGATGGTATACCTCATTGGCCAGTGCATGAAATACCGCTTCCCTTTCTTCATCGACATTTAAAAGTTCCTCAAAATATTCTCGCCATCTACCCAAAACCTCCATCTCCCCATCTACTAACTCCCTACTCTCTTTTTAACTGACAAATCCATTCGTTCTCTAGGCTTACTTAACTTGTTTTAACTCCAAAAAATTTTCTTATTTTCAGCAAAATTTATTGACAGTGCCTCTCCCACTCTATCATCTGCTTCCTTTTGCAACTCTCTCACCACTCTCTTCACCTTTCTTTTACTCTCCATATACTCTACTCTTCTTATAACACTTCTGCTTTGTAAAAACTTCATAAGCTAACTTTTTCTCTTTATATCACCCTTTACTTCATCATTCCACCAATTACTCTCTTTTCCTCCTGCACCACCCTCCTATAACCACAAACTTCTGTCCCGCATTCTAATACTGCATTTTAAAACTATTCCAACCCTCTTCAACCCCCCACTACTCATACTTCCACCAGCCCACCTTTCTGCCAATAGTTCCTTATATCTCACCAGAACTTTCTCCTCCCTTAGTTATACACTTTCACCTCCCTCTTGCTTGTTGTTGCCATTTTTCCTCTTGTCCCATCTGTCTCTTACTCTAACTGTAGCTACAACTAAATAATGATACGATATATCAGTTGCCCTCTATAAACGTGTACATCCTGGAGCCTACCATCAACCTTTTATCTACCAGTACAAAATTTCTAACAAACTACTTTCATTACGTGCTGTATCATTCCTTGTATATTTATTTATACTCTTCATAAAATATGTATTACTTATTCCCAAAACCTCTTCCTACACATAGCTCAATTAAAGGCTCCCCATTTTCATTTACCCCTGGCACCCCAAATTTACCTACTACTCCCTCCACAACATTTTTGCCCACTTTAGCATTGAAATTCCCACCCACCATTACTCTCACACTTGGTTCAAAACTCGCCACTCATTCACTCAAACTTTTCCCCAAAATCTCTCTCTCTCCTCTACATTTCTCTCTTCTCCAGGTGCATATATGCTTACTATAACCCCCTTTTCACATCCAACCTTTATTTTACTCCACATAATCCTTGAATTAATACATTTATAGTCCCTCTTTTCCTGCCATAACTTATCCTTCAACATTATTGCTACCCCTTCTTTAGCTCTAACTCTATTTGAAACCCCCGACCTAATCCCATTTATTCCTTTCCACTGAAACTCTCCCACCCCCTTCAGCTTTGTTTCACTTAAAGCCAGGACATCCAGCTTCTTCTCATTCATAACATCCACAATCATCTCTTATCATTTGCACAACATCCACGCACATTCAGACTTCCCACTTCGACAATTTTTTTCTTCTTATTCTTTTTAGTAATTATTACAGGAAAAGGGGTTACTAGCCCATTGTTCCCGGAATTTTAGTTGACTTTTGCAACACTCATGGCTTACGGAGGAAAGATTCTTATTCCACTTCCCCATGGATATAAAAGGAAAAGTAATAAGACCAAGAACAATTAAGATAAAATCAAAGAAAACTCAGATGAGTGTGTATAAATAAACGTGTACATGTATGTGTAGTGTGACCTAAGTGTAAGTAGAAGTAGCAAGACGTACCTGTAATCTTGCATATTTATGAGACAGACAAAAGACACCAGCAATCCTACCATCATGTAAAACAATTACAGGCAATTACTCCCTCCACAAAATTTTTGCCCACTTTAGCATTGAAATCCCCAACCACTATTACTCTCACACTTGGTTCAAAACTCCCCACGCATTCACTCAACATTTCCCAAAATCTCTCTCTCTCTCTCCTCTACACTTCTCTCTTCTCCAGGTGCATATACGCTTACTATACCCCACTTTTCACATCCAACCTTTATTTTATTCCACATAATCCTTGAATTAATAATTCGTTTCACACTCACTTGGCAGGACGGTTTGTACCGCCCTGGGTGGTTGCTGTCTACCAACTGGAAATACTGAAATGGTTAGAAATGGTTTTCATGATAAATTTTATATTCACCAGTGACGTAGGTTTCTGAAATAAATTCATGTACTCTGTTAGAATATGCAACAGTATCAAATGGTGTAAACAATAATGATACAGCTACCGGACGTATAACAAAATAGGTTTCAGAGTTGAGAGTGAACAAAAGCTCCGAAATGCAAACTGCTAGATCAGGGTGACGAAAAGTTAATACAACGATGTCTTCAGAGAGTACTATATTGCTGGAATTAAATCTAACAAGAAGTGATTACTGAATGTTAAAAGTGTTGAAAACTTTTTTATTTTTATAAACTAAATTCTGAAGATGGAACACCACGGGAATAACTACAAATATACCCTCCTAAACACTTAATCTCTCTTTCACACAAATTATCCTCCACGGGCATTTACTTTTAATCTTCATCGCTTTTACGAGAAATGATGTCGCCTCCAGAGGTACATTAAGAAGAGAACAGCTCGTAAAGTAGCAAGTAATGGTTTAAGTTGTTACTACCTTTACCAGCTGTACCTTGCAGCTGTTTATTCACAGCTGTTTAAGATTAATACACACATATACATGCAAACATACATATATTCATATACTGTACATGCGCGGGCGCACACACTCACTAAAACTACTGAAAATGTTAAAATTTTACCAATAAGATTACAAAATAAAATAGTAAATATAAGCCACCATTTTAATAATACCTGGGAAAGAGAAGAGTTCGACAGGATAAATGAGGGATTAAATGATAACTTTGGGAGCTATTGATGAAAAGTGACCCTGAAAAGAGAAAGAGTTACTGTACTTGAAAATTTAAATTGTAAAAGAAATAAATTGGGCAGCCTGTGAGGCTAGAACTGCAAATAAATGGTCAATGGAGTTCCTTAATATAATGTTTTTTAATGTATCAGCATATAAATGAAGTGATAAGACTGAGAGGCAGTAACACACCGACAATATTACTTTCAATATTTACTCGAACAGAGGCGGAAATTTTCGATATAATCACATGGAAAGAATGATCTCGTTCTATTCGAAATAATATTTACAGTAAAATATGACTTAGATGAAAAAAAAATCATAAACTTTATAGGAAAGGATATTACAATGCTTTAAACCAGTAATTTGAGAAATTAACTAGTAGAGTATACAACTAAGTACAAAAATAAAAAATCTGTACTAAGAGTTCTGTAGTATATATGAAACTGGAATTAAATAGTTTATTCCAAATACGAATATAAGATGGAATAAGAGAGAATAGAATACTACAACCAGAGCTTTGGTAAGTTAGGGAAAAAAAAGAATAGGTAAGGATAGAATATGAAGGAGGGGTGAGGGAGGGGGGTTAGTTGTGGAGAACTGGTTAGATACATACAGTTTCCTGCATGAAACAAACATAGAGCAATCGGTACTTATCTGTTAACAGCACCATGTCCAGCAGCCTCTCCCTGGAAATCCCTTTGGGTTGCAGTTCCAGATTCTGGAGTGGCTGTTGATTAACAAGCGAGTTATATAATTTGCCCCAGAGGAGCGTATATCTCAAGATTTCATATCATCTGGAATGTGTAGTGATACTTAGGTTTGGGTGAATCACCTATGTGTCACGGGATCTTTCGGTAATTCCAATCAAATCTCACCCCTAACTATTAGCTACAGCTAATGTAATTAGGGGTGGGTATGGCTGGACTTACCTGGGTATTGTAACTGATCCAATTTCCCCTCGTTTGTGGTAGGGGAAGTACTTCCCCTATCACAAACAAAAGCATACTTATGGCCTCACTCGTTGATAAGTAGTCACTTTGTTCATAACACCTGAATATATACTGCGACACACATTTTATATTTATCTGGATTACACCGCGGATGATACACTCGTGTTTCTTTTTAACACTTGTTTTCCTTGTAGAGATTGATAGTATTTCAGAGTTTACGGTATTTTCTTTACTTTCAGCAGGAGGTATGGGATGTGTGTTCACACTCTGATATCTGAATTCAACCAAGCTTATCGCCCTTCCCAAGTGCCCACCAGTCACCCTCGGCACAAATGAACTGCTGAGTTCAGCTTTATATCTCTTCATTACTACACATTGCAACAATATTTAATACAAGAGGGTAGGTTTCTTGTTATCTAGCTGTAGACTAGAATTTCTAATAGTCCCAACTTGTAGATAAAGTGGGGTGCAGGATTTCCCTTAATTTTTCTATGGAGAAAAGAGTAATTACTCTCGTTTAACCTCATTGTGTAGTTGATCAGGAACTCTAGCAAGTAGAGGAAGGTGTGCCTCGTGATGCTATGGTACATGTGGTTTTAATAAAGATGTTTGCGAGGAAGGACTAGCCTGGAGGGCTAACTCCCTCAGAGGCCTGAGGGGGTCTGAGAGATACCCCCTGATGATTGCCTTTTCTTAACAACTTTAGTCTGTGGGGTTTCTGGAGAATCACTAAGTTTGTTTTCAACACTGTGTAATTATAACGGCACTAGTTTATCTATTGTCCACTTATTCACTACACCTTTGCTCAAAACTTCAACTGTCCTGATGGTTCCATTTGCATCAGGATGTATGGTCACTATTTTTCCAAGAGACCTTGGACCATCATTGTCTATAATCACTATGTAACCAGGTCTTAGGACATATGATTTTCAGGAACACTAGCTCCAAAGAAGTGTTCTCTCAGTGAGGTGAAAGTTTTCTCATCAAATTTTCTCCCAAAGTTCTTCACCTTATTGAGGTGTTTGAATTTACGTCTGAGATGCTCAGGTTTGAGATAGGTAGGATTCGTTATGATTTCTTCATCATTCATGTGAGGAACTGGTTCGAACCTTCTGCCATTTACAACTGTTCATTTATAACTGTTCGCAATTCTTCTAAGTCGATTCGCTGATGATGAAGAGTCTTCCTTAAATAACGTTTTACGACGCCTATCATTCTTTCATAAAATCTGCCTTGCCATGGAGCCCTGGGAGGAATGTGTCTCCATCGACAACTGCGTTGATTGAATATCTGTTGTACCTCTGGTTGATCAAAAATGTTGCTTATATAAGCAGCCCCTGCAACAAAGCTCCTTTCATTTTCTGATAACAGTCTGGGACACGTCCTTCTTGCTGCAAACCTTCTGAATAGTTTGATAAAGGTTTCAGCAGACATATCAGTACAGTGGCTACATCTAGTTGTAGCGCAGGTGAACAAACAGATGTACACCTTGATAGGAACTTTGTCAACAGTTTTAGTTAAAATTATTGGTGCAGTGTAATCTAAACCTGTCACCTCAAATGGTGTGACATGACATACTCGCTCAGCGGGATGTGGAGGTGGACCTGGATACTGACATTTTCGCATATCGAAGTGACAACAAGTAATACAGTCCCTTATTTATTTTTTCATACTTTGTCAACCTTGAAGTATCCAGAAGGATTATCGTATACGACAGTGTATAAACTAATCCATTGTGTAACACGTTACTGTGAGCATTTTTAACAATCAGTTTTGTTAGCCAATGATATTCGGGGATAAATATTGGATGTATTGCTTCATTATTTAGTAAAGAATTATGAATTCTTCCTCGACATCTTATAATCTTTCCTGAGTAGAGATGAAGTCCTAAAGCATTAATCATCTTAGGTTTCTTTGGGGATTTATCCTGAGTTTCCAGAAATTAGTACTCTGTAGAGAAGACATCTTTCTGTATTTGTTGTACCCAATATTTGATGGGTTCAGGAAATTCATAATTAGGCTTTGTCCCTTCAATGAAATTTAAGACTTTGAAGACAAGAGCTGTAGCTCTTAAGAGTTTACCCAAAGATGAGTATTTAGATGAATCAATGTCTATTTCCGGTGTGTCTGCTGTATTTAAGTAGATTATTTCTACTGTGTTCAAGGAGACTGTTTCTTTAGGCATAATGTGAGCTTTTCGCTGACGGCACTTCGAGAGCCAGTTTGGTCCATGGAAACATAATTTATTATCCACAAATTTCATGAGTGGGACACCACGTGACTTGTCAGCTGTATTCTCTTGGGTAGAGACTTGGAGAAAGAGATAGTTCCTCTGCATCTCTCATATTTCTGTTACTCTGTTTTGTACAGAGACCAACTTACTCTTGTTCTTTCGTAACCATTGAAGAACTGCTTCATTATCACTCCAGATCACGGTTTTTTCAATAGCGAGATGATCCAGCTAATTTGTTGGATAGCTAATTTTGTACCAACATAGTGTCAGTTCCAATTGTGGTACTGTTCTGACCTTCAAGGGTGATCGGTGAGACGAGTGCTAGGGGATCAAACCATTGTGATATTCTGACAGTAAACTACGTTTGGTGAGTTTACTGCATGGATTATTTTTTATTCCTCTGAGGCTCAAAGTGTCTTCCTGTGTGTTCAAATTAAGTCCAAACCTGTTGTTGCAATCAGGAATTTCAGCTTCAGAGAAATTTTTGATAAGTTCCCTTAACTGAATTGAATTAGTAGTCTATATCCTTAAAAGCATATTTGCATCTGTCATTTCCTCGTTAACTTCTCTGTATAAGGATTTCAAATCATCCTCTTTATTCACAGTACATTGAAATTGTTCACATAATACTTATATTTAAGGGCTCTTTGAAGAGACTTTCAGATTTCTTCAGATGTGTATATAGAGTAGCTTCTAGCAGGAATGGAGAGGATGTTGCACCAAACAAAACTGACTTGAAACGATATGTTTTTACAGGACTTTGAGGATCATGTGGATTTTCAGGCCACAAGAATCGAGTATAATCTATTTTGTAGTCCGACTCTCAAGAAAGATTGGAAATATCAGCCGTGTAGGCATTTCATAAGCACGTCTCCAAGCTTCTCAGTTAGTGAGGGTCCGGTCATCAGAAAGTCCTTAAGACTTGCTACATCTTTCTTAGCACATGCGCTGCAATTATTTACAACACGTAGTGGAGTGGTTTCAGAATCTTTTCTGACTCCGTGGTGTGGGAGATAATGAGCTTCTGTCTCCAACTTGTCGTTGACTACTTCCTCAATGAAGTTATTGTCCAACTGTTCTTGTATGATATTATCATATAAAGTCAGTAGCTCTGGATTCTTCCTGAGCTCATGTATTTGTGCATTCATTTGTCCAAAAGCCTGCGATAATTCTAGGCAGATGTGGGGGTTTTATTTTCCAGGGTTCCCAAAAACCCAATCTGTCCATCTTCAATTTGGGATTGGGGCCAAAATTTGGTTATAAGTCTGAAAGGGAGGGTGTTGGGGACCCGGGGAAAAAGTTGATTCCTTGGGGTGAATTGACTCCAAATAACCTGAAGCCCTGTTGTAATCGCAAACAAGGCAGCCAGGAAGCTTACAGCACTTCGGTATCTCGCATTGCTTGAAGTAGTGGTTTTCAAGATTTTGACGAGGACAAGTACGCTAACCTTGGGTATGCTCCCCCTTTTTTGGTTTGCTGCCCCCCCCCTTATTGGCGTCTTACAGAGTAGAAAGGCAAGACGTCTTATCTTTTGCCTGGAACCCTCCGGATGTCTATCATTTCACGAGCCTTCAACATGGAGGGAAAAGTGGGGGGCCTTACTGTTAGTACAAGGCCAAAATTGAAAAAACTTGGATCCCCTTCGAGGACAGCGTGAAAAACAAACTTTTATGCCCAAGGGGCAAAAAGAGCAACTTTATCTGGGTGTACCCTTCTCCAGAACTCCCCATCGATTCATATAACCCCGGGTGATCGGTATGGAACAAATTTTGTAAGCAAATGATGTCAAAAGAGATAAAGTCAGTTGTCACATGAAAATGTGGCCACGATGGCTCAACTTATCTTTCCCCCTTGTTGTTCATAACAAAAAAATGCTTTTCAAATGGGCTGTTGTAGGAAAAAGCTTTAGCTTGCCAAAAAAGGTTGGGAAAATCCAAACCCTTTTAAAATATTTTGTAAAATAAAGTGGGGATCTTCCCCTTGGGCAAACCCTGTGTAAAAAAAAAAAAAAAAAAATCTTGTGGGCTTGGTTTATTTTTCAAACAATGCCCATCGATTTTAAATTTTCCCCAAAATTATTAACTGGTTCATTCAATTTTTTTTTCCAGTTAAAGTAATTTTTTGTTTTGGTTTTCATGTCAGCGGTTTTTTCCCCGTAACTAGTAATTTTCCACTGAAATTTCCAATAATTTGCTTCTTTCCCACTTTGAGAGGGGAAAGGGGGCCAATTCAGGTGGCCCTTTCCCGCTGTTTTCAGCTTTTGAAAATCATGTTTCTTTTTTTTTTTTACACAAAAAAAGTGTTTTTCACCTCCAGTGAAATTTAAAACAGTTGTGTGTCCAAACAGGGGTAAATTTAAACCCTTTGGGTGGTTTAGGGGGCTGCAACTGTTTTTTTTTAGTTCCCTGAAACTGCACGCTTAGGAAAGGGCATCTTTAAGGGCAGCCCTTTCCCCTGGGCTTTTTTTTGGGTTTTTGGCCAACAGTGAATTGGCTAGCCCCGGGGTCTTGGGTTTTTCCAGGAAATTTTGGGAAAAAAAAACAGTATATCTAAACTCTTTGGGGGTTTCGGGTTTTTTTTTCAGGTTCCGTAACACTGTTTTTTTTTTGGAAAGGCTTTTGGTCTTGATCAAGTAGTGTTAACACCCCTTTTTTTTGTGTAATTTTTTAAAATAAATCGTTTCGAGCTATTGGGGAGGGGAGTCGAAAATTTGACTTTTTCCTTTTCGTTTTAAAAGCTGGGTTTTTTTGGGGGGACTTCCGGGTTTTTTGTTTTAAGTCAGTGTTGGTTGCACAAATTTTTGGGGGAAAAAAGCGGGATTATGAACCCCCCCGATTTTAAAACTTCTTTAGTGAGATTTTTCCCCCCTTGTGTTCCCCTTAATAATTTGTGCAAACCCTTTTTAGCTGTTTTAGCACGTTGTTTTCCCTACCTCCTTTGTTGTGTATGGGGAAAACAATTCTGTGGGGCAATGAGCCATACAAAATACACATTTTGGAGGGGTGTTTAGATGTGGACCGTCTTTTTTCTGGGTTTTTTAAATTCACCGCTTGATAAGTTTCCTACATGGGGGGTTTCCCTTCGGTGTTTTAGGGGGGAGTTAAATTACTTTTTATGCTGAGTTAGTTGAAATTTGGGTATACCCCAAAAGGGGCCTTGGGCCCTTTCAAAAAAAATGTATCTTGTTTAACCCCTTTCTAATTTCAATTTTCAAGGGTTTATAACCCTTTGTTGTTTCTTTAAAATTTAAACCATTCAGTTTTTGGTTTTTTTGGTTTCCCGTTTTGGGCCCGTTCAATACCACTGGAAAAAAACCCAAACACATTGGTTTTGTCCCAAATTTTTTTTTCTAGGAAATTTTTAGGGCTATTTCTAGGGGGGATCTAAATTTTCTTTTAAATCTGAAAATTTTTGTCTTGGTGGTTTTTTAAGCTTTAGATTTTTTCCCACCTGACATTTCCGGTTTTTTATTTTGGGATCTTTATCAATTTTCGTTTTGTTTTGTAAGAGACTGGAAAACCACTAATAAAAAATCCTCTTTAAACGGGAAATTTCAATTTTAAATTTTGAAAAAATTGGAAGGGTAGGTGGGGGTTTTATCAGTTTTTGGCATTTGGGGTGACGGTGTTGCCATACTTCGTTTGGCTTTTTTTGTGAAGAAATTTTTTTTGGGGGTACAATGTGTTTTTGGCCCCCACCTTTCTTGTTTTTTTTACTAAAAAAGTAACCCAAAAAAATTTTGAATGTCATCCTGGAAGGGTTTGGGCTGGTTTAAGCCCCTTTAAGTATTTCACATAATTTTAAAATTTAAAGTTTTTCAGACGCTTTGTAAGTTGATCCAAAATTTTGCTTCTAAAACATATAAATTCAAATTTTCTTCTGCCTCTTTTCGCTTTATAAAGATTGGAACGGGGTTTTGTAAGGAAGCCATCTTATACAACACTAGAAATACAAAAAATAAATTCCTAACAGAATACACTGACTAGTGTTTTTTAAATACTTCGCTGCAGGGGAACAGCTCTGAGTGTGTTTGTTAAGATTTGTCAGTACATCTCACTGACAGTGACTGCAGTACGGGCACGTTCAATGACCTTAAAGAGTACATCTGGCAGCACCTTGATCCAGGCATGTGATACCCTGGGCTAAAAGAAACACTGGGTTTTGATGTTTGTCTCAGCTAGGAATACTGCTGAGTTTCCCTTTTGAAAGACTTATACACATCACACATTGTAATTTCATTTACGTGCATATATATTAATATTTCACTGCTAATGGACATGAAAGTTTTAAACTTAATATAAAACTTCCTTTAAAATTATAAAAGAGGACAAAGATGAGACACAATCTTGTCCCTTAATTTGTGTCTATAAGCACTATAAACACTGTGCGTACAGATATTATTATTATAATCAAAAAGAAGCGCTAAGCCACAAAGGGCTTATACAGCTGTGCGTACAGAAATATACTTTCAGACAAACTGGTCTGAGACCACAGGTTTTGTCTGTTGGTGCACGTTGGGGGTATGCGAGTGCTGTGCAGTAGGGACTGGGTGAACAGTGCTGAGTGCCCTGTTTTCTATGCTGCACTTTGAGATGCAGGTGAGGGTGAGTGCCGTGTGCAGAGGTTAGCTTGAGGGCAGTGCACTGGCTCTGTTTTCTGTTGAGAGGCAGCAGCCCTGACCCACCATTCTCTCTGAGTACTTGCAGTAACTCCAATATTTTGTAAAGCCTCCAGTCATTGCCAGTTTCTCGAATGACCATAAGTTCTTTATCACTCGTAAACTTACAAGTTCTTGAACCACTGTGTGGCCACTATCTGGTTCGAAGAGCCAATTTGTTGAGAGCTGGCTTGATAAGTACACTTTCCTGCATGCAGCAAAACATTATAGCAATCGGGACTTATCTGTTAACAGCACGATGTCCAACAGCCTCTCCTGGAATTCCCCTTTGGGGTGCTGTTCCAGATTCCACAGTGGCTGTTGATTAAGAAGCAAGTATTTATATAATCTTCTCCAAAGGAGCGTATACCTCAGCATTACATTTCATCTGAAATGCGTAATGATACTTAGGTTTGGGTGAATCATCCACGTGTCATGGGATCTATTGGTAATTGCGGTCAAATCTCACCCCCTACTATTAGCTGCAGCTAACGTAATTAGGTGTGAGTATGGCTGGACTTACCTGGGTATTGTAACTGACCCAATTTCCCCTAGTTTGTTGTAGGGGAAGTATATCCCAGTATCATTGTTTTTCAGAGGCTGCTACAGATGTGTAGTTATTGTCCTAGTTGGTAGGGAGTCACTTTGTTCAAAAACACCTGAATTCATTACCACGACACAAACTTTACACGTATCAAGATTATACCGCAGATGATATACTCATTTTTCATTTTAACACTAGTTTTCCTAGTGGAGATGGACATTATTTCAGAGTTTACCGCACAAGTCAGTATTTTCTTTGTTCTCAGCAGGGGAACACAGATATTCAAGAAAAATTTTATCATCGCCCCGATAAGGTGCTTCTTAACGAATGTCATACGAGCACACTTACTATGATTAAATAAAGCTCTGAAGTTTTGGTACACCGCCTTGGTGTGTGGTGTGTGTGTGTGTGTGTGGTGTGGGTGTGTGAGTTGTGTGTGTGTGTGTAGGTGTGTGTGTGTGTGTGTGTGTGTGTGTGTGTGTGCATGTGAGTGTGTGTGTGTGTGTGTGTTGTGGTGCAGTATGTGTGTGTGTTGTGTGTGTTTTACTCACCAATTTTATTCACCTATTTGGGTTGCAGGGTCGAGTCACAGCTCGCTGGCCCCGCCTCTTTGCTGATTTGCTACTAGGCCCTCCCCTCCCTGTCCCCATGAGCTCTATCATAACTCGCCTAAAAACTATGTAATGGTTCCCGCCTCCACTACGTCACTTTCTAGCTATTCCACGGCCTGACTACTCTATGACTGAAGAAATACTTCCAAACATCCCTTTGATTCATCTGAGTCTTCAACTCCAATTGTGACTCTCTTTTGTCTGTGTCCCCTTCTCTGAACATCCCGTCCTTTGTCCACCCATGTCTATTCCGCGCATGTATTTTATATGTCTTTATCAAGTCTCCCCTGACCCTCCTGTCCTCCAGTGTCGTCCAGGCCGATTTCCCTCAACCTTTCTTCGTAGGACAATCCCCCGTAGCTCTGTGACTAGTCTTGTTGCAAAACCTTTGCACATTCTCTAATTTTCTTGACTTGCTGACTAGGTGTGGGTTCCAAAATGGTGCTGCATACTCCATTAACGGGCCTGACCGCAAATGGTATACAGAGTCTTAGACGAATCCTTACTGAGGTATCGAACGCTATCAGTAGGTTTGTCAGCGCCCGTATGCTGCAGCAGTTATCTGATTGATGTGCCCTCAGGATATATGCTCGTTGTTATTACTAATCTAAACCCCCAGATCTTTTCCTTGAGTGAGGTTTACATCTTTGACGCAAAAAGACTATATTGTGTCAGCGGTCTTCTTTGCCCTTCCCCAATCAGCATGACTTTGCATTTGGTCAGAGGGGGGGGGGGGGGGGGGGTTTAAAATTTCAAGGAGCCAGTTCTGGACCAGGCTTGTAGCCTTGTCCGTACTCTTGTAGTCCTGCCTGATTCTCATCCGATTTGATTCTTCTCATTAACTTCGCATCATCTGCATACAAGGACACTTCTGAGTCTATCCCTTCCGTTATGTCGTTCACATATACCAAGAACAGCACAGGTCCATAGAACTGACCCCTGTGGAACCCCACGTGTTCACAGGCGCCCACTCAGGACACCTCTGCGCGTACCTGACTCGTTGTTTTGCTCCCGGTCAGTATTCTCTGATCCTTGCAGTGCCTTTCCTGTTATGTGTTCCTGATCCTAACTTTGTGCAGTAACCACTTGTGAGGAACTGTGTCGAAGGCCTTCTTGCATTCCAAAAATTTAATTGGGCATTCCGATTCACCCCTCTCTCTCTTGTCCTTAACTTCTGTCACCTTGTCTAAAACTCTAGTAGGTTTTGTGACACAGATTTCTTCCCTGAAACCGTGATGGTTGTCAATTATACACTTGTTTCTTCCAGTGACTCCACCACTCTTCTCCTGATGATCTTCTCCATGCCTTGCATACATACACGTTAGTGATACAGTCTGTATTTAGTGCCTCATGTCTGTCTCCCTTTTTAAAAATTGGGACTACATTAGCCGATTTTCCCATCCCTCAGGGGATTTGCCCATTTCAATGATGATGTTGAGAGATCTTTGTTACGGCTCACACAATATCTCCTGCTCCCTCTTTAAGGACCCATGAGAGATGTTTGTCTGGTCCCACCGCCTTTGAGGTGACAAGTTCGCATAGCAAGCTTCTTCACCTCCTCCTTGGTTATATGTACCTCATCCATTCACTTTCTGGTGTGCCCCCCTGTTTGATTTCCTGATCCTACTGGTTCCACTGTAAATACCTGCTTTAAATCTGTGTTGAGCTCCCGAACATACCTCCCTGTCGTTTCTTGTGAATTCCCCATCACCCTTCCTCAGTCTGATTACCTGTCCTTGACTGTTGTTTTCCTCCTTGATGTGCTGTACAACAACTGCGGTCAGTCTTTACTTTTGATGCTTTGTCATTTTCAAATTGTCACTGAGCCTCCCTTCTTATCTTGCATATTCGTTTCTGGATCTTCGGCTAATCACTTTATTTTCCTGAGTTCTCTGTCTTCTGTACCTTTTCCCAATCCTCTAGTACACCTATTTTGTTGCCACCCTACACCTTTGGGTGAACCAAGGACTCGTACTGTTTCTTCCCAATATTGCTGTTTTCCCTTGGGAACAAACCCCTCCTCCGCCCTCCCACCCCCCTTATGGGGGCTTTTGTTGCCACATAGTCATCATTTTCTTGTACTGTTTTCCTGACTTTCCCTCTCCCACTGAATGTCTTGAAGGAAGTTCCTCATGCCTAGTAGTTTCCCCCTTTTGTAGTTTGCTTTTTTCCCACCATTCCTGCACTCTCTCCACTTGGACCTCAACTATGTATCAAAGCACAGAACCACATGACACTAGCTCCCAGTGGGCCTTTCATACATGATACCCTCGAAGTCCGAACTACTCAAGGTAATACAAGGTCCAGTCTTGCTGGTTCATCTCTCCTCTTTCTCTGGTAGTGTCTCAAAAGCAAGTTGATGCTGAGGTTTTTCCAGTACCACATACATCATCTTGTCTCTCCATGTTTTCGGACCCCTCCATGGGCTCCATGTTTTCCCAGTCAATCTCCATGTGATTGAAATCACCCATAACTAGTGAACTTGCCCCCCCAAGTTGCTCTCCTGGTCACCTCGGCTAGGGTGTCGATCATTGCACTGTTGCTCTACATTATTCTGTCTCTTGGCCTCCTGCAGTCTGTGTGGGTTGTACATTAATCAAATATCACCTTAAGTCCCCAGACTGGACTGTTCCACTAAGTAGTCCTTTCGCCCATGCCATCCATTCCTTTCATTTTCTCAAAACCCCACTGTTTTTAATGAGCATGCACTCCTCCTCCCCTCTCCTCCCTCTGTCTTCCTGAGAATTTGAATATCTGATGGTAAGATTGAATCTGTAATTATTCTGGTGAGTTTAGGTTTCTGTAGTGCCTATTATGTCTGGGATGTATCCTTGATTCTTTCATGGCTCACTCCTCATACTTGTTAGTTCTTCCATCTGCATTGTATACCAACACCTTCAACTTCTTATCTAAGACTGTGGTCTGTGAGGTGTATTGTGGTTGGGGAAGTTGGGAGACCTGGTAATGAACTATGGGTTGTGCTGTGGGGTGGAGTTTGTATGTAGTGGGCGTGGGCATTGGATATGGCATGGGTGTTTTGATTTAGAGTGTTTGGTTGCACTGGGGTTGACCTGGTTGTGGAGTGCTTCATGGAAGTTGTGAGGGGATGGTTGTTGCATTTGATCTTCTTTCCTGGTCTAGGATCTCCTGTCGTCTTCTCCTCCCTCTCATTCCTCCTTTCGCCATTGTTACCAACCTCTCTCAGTTTCCTGCCTTTCTTCTTGTGTTCTGTCGCGGTAGAGATGCACTTTTCCTGGTATGCCGGCATGTCCCTTAATCGTGCTTTCTCCTGCAGGATCCTGTTCCGAGTCGCTTCCTGCCTTGAAGGTCACTTTCACTGGCCGGTTCTTTTTTTTTACAAACCCCCTATTTCTCCCGAAAAATTTGCCAGCTGGGGTCATGTCGTCTTCTCCTATTGCTTCATGATGCTTTCAATTGCTTTTTTTCCCCTTGTTTTCTCGCTTCTATATGTTTCCCCATCAACTTCCAGGAACCCATACAAAAAGACTGACCTCACCCTTTCATTTCTCCCACTGCATATCCCTGTGTATCCCCTCATATAATTTTGCTTTCCTCCACTGCAGCTTACCTTTCTTTCAGTTTCACTGGCTTAATGTACTGGCTCAGTGGCCTGTCCATTTTTCCCTTCTCGGCTTTCCTTGGGCTCTGTTGTTGTCTGTTAGGCCCCACATAAAGCTTAGGCTCTTTCATTTACTAGTCTCCCCTGATAGAGCCTCTCCATGCAGTGTGCCTCCTTCCTTTCCCTACTGTCCCCTTATTTGTGGCTGAGGTAGCAGTCTCTGTTGTCAATCCCAAATGTTCTTTAGTTTCTTTAGGCTGTTACAGATTTTTCAGTTCCTCTTCTAAACTCTGTATCCTAGCCTCTTCTGCTTTGACATGCACCTCTCACTCCTGCTTCCATATCTATCCACACTTCCATTCACAAGCTAAGTTCTTCTTAGTTTCTTTTTCCATTCATGATCCCTTTTAATGAGCTCTGCTGCCCAATCTTTCCTTTCATCTTCCTCCTCCTTACCTTGGTTATTCTTGTTGCTCTCAGTCAACCCAATGTTGTTTATCTATAGCCTCAAGTGGGAAACCTAATGTGTATTCTGTATGTTAGTGTGTATGTCAGAGTGTGGGGGAGGGAGGTAGTGAAGAAGTGGCTATGTTGAGTGGAGTGGGGAGGGTGGGAGGGAGGGTGAACGAGGTGTGTGTGTTGTGTAATTTTGTGTGAAATTATGGTGTGGTTTATATGTTGAGTGTGTGGTGTGTGTGTGTGTGTGTGGTGTGTATTGTGCTTGCTTGCGTGTGTTAGTCCGTCCGAGCCTGCCTTTTTTTCACTTACCAATTTATGTATTTGTTTATTTATTATTTATAAATTTATTTATTAGTCGAACATATACAGTTAGTACAAATGAATACAGTTAAGTGGGCAACTGCCAAACCCCTTGTATGTATATCCATTATGGAAGGCTTAAAATTAACTTAAGATTAACTAAGCAATGGATATAGTCAGTGCAAAACATTATTGTAAACAGACAAACAATTGTAGCACAAATGAGTAATACAAAGACATTTCATTTGGTCATTAACTGTGTTGCTGAGCCTTCAGTAGAATGGAGTATTCTGTTAGGTAATGTAATTAAAAAATTACAAAGTTTGACACCTTGGGTATCAGGTTAAACATTTATGAGATACAATTATTAAAACATTTAAAGAGATACAATTTTTAAGATACAATTATTCAGTCTTTATTTGGTATGTGGTAAGTGAGTTTTTGAAGAAGAGACTTGAATTTATAAACAGACAGTGCTTCTTCAGTAACATTGTTTTTCAGAGGCTGCTACAGATGTGTAGTTTATGTCCTAGTTTGGTAGGGAGTCACTTTGTTTCAAAACCACTGAATTCATACCACGACCACAAACTTTACACGTATCAGATTAAACCGCAGATGATATACTCATTTTTCATTTAAGACACCTATTTTTTCTATGAGATGGACATTATTTCAGAGTTTACCGCACAAGTCATTATTTTCTATGATCACAGCAGGGAACACAGATAATCCCAAGAAAAAATTATTATCATCGCCTTGATACAGGTGCTTCTTTTATATGGAAGAGACCTCATTACAACTGAATAGCTGACTGAGGATGCTTATTGCCTAAGTTTACCTTTTCGGCAAATGTAAAAGGAGTAAACTTCCTATTCTCATAGCCGCAGGATTTTATTCGCATTTTTAATGGAAAAGGTGTACTCCCGAGTAGAAACTCTGTTGTTTTTAATTGTCATGGCAAAATATCCGATGATACTGAAGGACCTTTTCAGATCTGTCGTTACTCTCTGTTTCGTCTCCCTGTTGCATTTCTTTTGCAATTCACCTATTCAAGATTTTTATCACCCCTCTCATGTGTCTTTTTTTCCGGATGCCAGGGGTGGATGAACTACATAAATTACATCATCAGCAAAATGGATAATGATGTCCACAATAGGTTAGGTTGGAAAGGCATTTACATAAATAAATGAAGAGACCATGACTCGAACAACGCTTGCCCTGCTACACCACACCAGCAGTTGGTGTGTAATGACTCCGCCTTTCTTGCAAGATGAAGTAGGGATGATGCTTTACTTGTTAAGAATCAAGAGAGGATCATTATGTACGCAGGAAGGTCAGCAAGTTTTAAATATTAATCCGTCGTTGACACAGTGCATCAAATGCTTTGTGTACATCCCGATCAGCAATCAGGGGCAAGTTTACCCTGATTATCAGACAGTCAATGGCATTCGAAGATGAATATTGATGGATTGTTGGTTCTCTTGTGTGGGTCCAAAAACCAAACTGGTATTTTTCACAGAAAAGGTAATAGAAATCCACGTAATAGTTCAGTCTAATTAGAGATTATTTTTCAAAGACTTGCCAGTGTATTATCAAGTAAGGAGGATAGGTTTGTGTCTCTGGCTATGCGTCCTCATTATTTGGGTTATGCAACGAATACAACGTCGCTGTTTTAATAGTCACGGGGAAGTGTCCAGAGGCCATGATGCATTACAGACTTTTACCAGAGACAATTGCAGTTCGGGAAAGGTACTTTAATTTGCTTATTCCTTACACCTGAGATTGCTAGTGGAGGGAAATTTATTTTTATTTCCCTTAGATAAATGAGTCAAGAAAGGGGGATGACATAGATGTATGATATAATGGAAGGTGTTCAAATAATATATAAAGGAACAACACAAGAAGCTCTTCAAAGAATTTAAGGAATCAGTAAATGAATTACAAAAGATATGGGAGAAAGAAAGAACCTTTGAAAAGGTAAAGTGTACATAAGTAGATGTAAAACCAAAACCTTTTATTTAAGTTTGTAAAAGCTAAACAAAATGTTAAAGGAGAAATTAAAGGAAACAGGTCCCATAAAGGCAAAATCACTGAGCTAGAGGAGTAAAGGTGTGAAGCATTGATTAAAAATTTGTGTTCGCAAATGATAAATTTTTTATGATATTTTAGGATTATGTTTAGTCTGGAGAGGTACAGCGAATTAAACAAAACTGATCATTCTAAAGAGTGAGTAAAGAAATTTTACTGACATGCTTAGCAAGTAAAAAGATATATATCGTGGATACCACATTGCTCTTACAATAAAAATAGATTAGTTACGTATTTTCACTCGCAAGATAACAAATGTGGAGGATGAGTCGCCATTCAGGTCTAGGAAGTAGCCCAAAAAATTACAGAACAGAATGCATATAAGTTATGTACTACAGTATCCCCGAGGTAGACCTGTAATTCGTGCCAAGAAAAAAAAAAAAAAAAATATTTTTTATGTTATTCATTTGCTTTTTTCTTCCACAACCGTTTACATTTCGTTTCATATCACGAGTCCTCCTCCGATAGGTTTTCAATTTCAAGATCGTGTACGGTAACTCGGACCAGACTTAGTAACAAACAATACTAACCGTGTGCAAATTTTAATCATGTTAAATAAAATTTCAGTTTACCCACTGTGGATGAAATTTCTCCGGATTGGGGTAAGCATCCCCTGTCAGCTCTTTCAGCCATGAGGGGCCCAGCCCTCTCAGAAGGGACAAGCATCTTGTTTTACAGCTACAGCAGTAATTGATCGCAGATGCAGTACGAGTATTGGAGGCGTGGTCGCTTTCGACCCGACGCTCCTTGTCAGACTCCAGTGTTTGAATTTGGTATTTTAAGTAAAAGACAGACCATCTCTAACCATTAGCAGGACAATAAGGAAATCCTGCTCCACTATATAGCCATGTAAAGAGATTGTACTTTGCTGTCTATAGTTTAAGACACAAGGAATCTAAACATTCTGCTTTGCTTCATCGAGGAAGTGTCAAGTGAAGCAAAAGTCAACAATGTATCTGCTATTCTATTTGTGCGAGGGCAGTGACGGTGTGGGTTCGTTGTGGCATCTTAAGATAACTATTTGACTCTACTGAGAGTGGACCCACTGACGCCAGGAATAACCAACAAAAAACGATTTTGGCGTTTAGTGTGAACAAAGTGTGTTTCAACAAAACACAATAAACACTTACAGGAGAAGTGTGATCGAGCTTCATCAGTGATAAAGATGTGAACAGATAAAGACAATCTGGTGACATAGTGTACCAGTGTGCGAGTCCTAGACTATGGAAACGATATACATCCAAGGACACTGCAGCATCTATCAAGCCACCGAAACCATCGAAGTTGTGAAGAACACAATAGCTCACGCTACAAGAAGCAAGTTAGATTGCGAATTTTCATGGAAGTACGGTGGACTGTTGCCACTTCTTAGAGTCGCAAGGAGTTTGTAATCAACCTATAGTCGGCAGTGAGGTGCGACTTTTTAGTCAACACAAGTACGTATTTTTGTCAGCAGTCAGATATAAATATTCCTGACGATAACACCCCCTATGGGTAATTTATAATCTTGCAAATTATACCCATTTCAGCCAATTAGGAATGACTTCGACAGCTTCTCAAGACCTCGTCTGCAGGGACAGCTGTGCAGGCGCTGAGCAGTCTCTAAGTTAAGTTATCCCTATATTAATGGCCCGTGTGGTCTTGTGCAAAAGCTCCCGCTTCACACACGGAGGGCCCGGGTTCGATTCCCGGCCGGGTGGAAATTCCGACACGTTCCCTTACACCTATTGTCCTGTTCACCTAGCAGCAAATATTACCCGGTTGTTAGTCGACTGTTGTGGGTGCATCCTGGGGGACAAGATTAGGACCCCAATGAAATAAGTTAGACAAACCCCGATGACTGCACAGACTTTCTTGGGTTATCCTGGGTGGCTAACCCTCCGGTGTTAAAAATCCGAACGAAATCTTACTTATCTTATCATATCTTATCTTATAAGCTTAGCTGGTAATCCCATTTCTCAACACCCACAGGGGTAAATATATTAAAATATAATAATTATATGATAAAATTTAAAAACAACTTAGAATCGCTTGAAATCCGAGTAGCAACTGAGATTACACGATCTGATGGACTTAAAATTTTCAAAACTGTTTTTTTATTTTTTTTTTTTTTTTTTTTTTATGGAAGTTTTCGTGCTATTATTGGGTGGCATAGTCTCATTTTGTAGATTTGATTAAAAAAAAAATAGAATATGCACTTTACATTCATAAACTGAAAAATGATTTCTCTGATCAGTAATTAAAAATAGAAATAATAATACATTCCTGCTAAAGGTAATGCTTTATATGTTTAGACTGAGTAGGTGAAAATTGGAAACATTACTGAAATTGGTTTTAAAACTTGGAATGCACAGGGAACAGGTCAATTACGTGGGATAAAGAATTTTCCGATCGCATCAAACTTCTTATCGTTGAGGGCATTATTTAATATAAATTTTTATTTACATTGGACCTTGTTAAAATTCAATTTTTCTTTTCACTTTTATGGAAAAAATTTTTTTCCTCATATAATATCGAGATAAATTCCTCTTCCGATCGGCTTCAAACCCCTAAACTCTGGCATATCTTAAACAGGAGGAATTTAGTATTTATTTAAATTTAAGTGATTGCAAATGTTTACTAAAAACAAGGAAAAGAAAAAACATTATAAAACTGGGATGTAAGAATGTGTGCTGATGAAATGCGGATCACAGGAAAGAAATTATTGCTAATGTTGTAAGACAAAAAGAGTTAGAATTTCCCAGCCCTAAGCGTAATAAAGTTGAAGGGGTTAGGGAGTTTCGGGGGGGAGTGGGGAGGAATAATGTGATTAAGTTAGAGTATCTGAAGAGAGAGTTATAGCTAAGGAAGGGTAGTAATAAAGTTGAAGATAGGTTTTGGAAGAGACAAAAGAACTTTATCCATGAAAGAAAGGAGGTGAATGTATGAGAGTATAGTTAAACAGCGCTCTTGTAATGTGCGTGTGAGGCATTGGTGGTTGAATATTGCAACAAGTATAAGGCCTGGAGGCATGGAGATGTCATGACTGATGGCAATGTGTGGGAATAAATATAATGCAGAGAATCGTCATGACACATTGCGAAACTAAACCAACCACGGCGGGGTTTGAACTCGGTTCAGAGAGTCTCAAAACTCCAGAGGCTAAAGAGACGGGTCTGGAGTTTTGATACTCTCTGACCGCGGGTTCAAATCCGCCCGTGTATGGTATATTTTTAAGCAGGGAATCCATAGTTGACATTAAAGGAGTGCAGAATTACCAAAACTATTATCCAGATGGCTGATGGAAGGGTTATTGAATGGTTTGGACATGTAGAGAGTTAGAAACACTACTTAGAAGTGTGTTTAAATCTGTATGGAGGGAAGCTGGGTAGGGGCCGGCCTAAGAAAAAAGTGAAGGAGGGGTAAAGTGTGTAGAAACGAGGTAAATGTTTATGAATTATTCGGGAAACCGGCAGCCGGACTTGATTCCCTGGAGATGGGAAGTGCAGTGCCGGCACTCTGAAGGAGTCCTGTTAATGTTGCAGTTTAAATAACTGTTGTGGTAAGCTGCCCTCAGGCAAGACAGATATTAGAGTGAAGTGATGAAATGGAAGTTTTTACTTTTTCGGGTCACCCTGCCTGGTGGGAAACGGCCGATGTGATAATTAAAAAAATTAGATAATTACAACCAATGAGATAATAGGAACCACCCCAGGAGGTACTACCGTCCTGCCCAAAGAGTTTAAACGGAACCTGTAAATGTTTTCCCGATATAGGCAATGCTGATGGGTCTTTTTCCCTTGTCACATAAAACTTGTGGGAAAACAGGTACGGTCCCTGCTACTTCTACTTACGCATCGGCACCGATGTATGTACAATTACACTTTACATTACTACAAATCATATTTTTTTTTCAATTGAACAAAATAGTTCTTGCGCTTTTCATTCACACTTTCATCTCCATGGTAAGTGAAAAGAATCCTTATAGTCTGTAAGACAGCGTGTGACGTGATTAGTCGTACTAAATGCTGGGACCAAAGGGTAAGCAAACCCTTACTACAGTATAAATACACGTAAAAATAAGAAAAAACTTTCTAAAAGCTGGATGACGTGAATGTGCGTGGAAGTAGTGCAGAAGTTAAGAAAAAGATGAATGTCAAATATTTATGAATGAATAGAAGATGGATGTCCATATCAAATAAGCGAAACAAAGATGAAATGGTGTTTCACTGGGAAGAATATAAAGGATTAACTCAGGTAATATCTGAGAGAGTTTGCAGCTAAGAAGGGATTAGCAATAATCTTCAATAAACTCTGTTTATGAAGAGAGGAGGAAAACATAATTGTATAAATTCTAGGGATCGTGTTGGATAAATAAATAGTAAGAAGAGAAAATGTTAGCATCCGAGAGGTTTTTAAAAGTAGAAAAGGATATAAGTACGACTAGTAAATATGGAAAAAAGAGAGGTTATGACAGTGATTGAAGAAATGTATAGTGAAAGCAAGAGCAAATGAAGAGTGGGTGAAGTGTTATAGCACACCAAACAGGAGTAGAATGAAATTAGCACAGAGGCAACCCACACCACCATGATTTCCCCTTGGCTCAAGTATAACGCCTAGCACTGCTGAGTGTTGAGTTGCCTGTGGATTGCCGTGATCCCGTGGGTTAGCGCAACATGAGAGGATTCTCATCACCAGATGTGGGCCAAAAACGATAGGGTTCAAATCCTTTTGCTGGTCGAATGTGTTGTTTATTGACGAATATATAATATATATAATAATATATATATAAAGTATATATATAAATAATAAAATAAATTATATATAATTATAAATATAGTATAAATATATATATCATATATATATTATATTATAAATATATAAATATAAATAGATATATATATATATATCTTGCAGATAGGTAAAAACTGCGATCTTGATTTACATAGCCAACGCTCTTCTTGCTGAATAAGGCAAGTGATAATTCTGAACTAACGAAACAATATATTTTCTTGTGGTTTGTTCATTATTAAATTAATTGTAATCTTATCTAAAATAATATTTAACTGGATACGCTAAAATAAAACTGCGCTAGTTATAATAAGGTTAGGTAAGCTTCCTAATTTCTTAGGTAAAAATATCAATAGTTTTATATTATCCATAATATATAATTATAATATATTATATATATAGATATATATATATATTATATAAATATATAAAATATATATAAGTATATATATAAATAAATATAATATAATTATATATATACATATATATGATAGAGTGGGTGAGATTGTTATCCAACAAATTTTGTTGAAAATAAGAAAAAGTTTGGAGTGAGATTAACAAGTTTTAAGAAAGCCTAGAGAACAAATGGATTTAACATTAAAAATAGGAAGAGAGTTATTAAATGGAGAGTTAGAGTATTGGAAGAGGAGGGAAATATTTTGAGGAATTGTTAAAATGATGATGAAGATATGTAATGCAGTGAAATACGTTATAGGGCAAGGAGGAAACAACATCTTGAAGGAGTGCGAAGATCCAGTTGTGAGTATGGGGTGAGAGTTTCGTGAGCAGTAGGTGAAATGAAAGTGGAAAGGCAGCCGGGATTGATGGGATAAAGATAGAAATGTTAAAAGCAGTAGTTTTGGAGTGGTTGGTGGCAATTATTTAATAAATGTAGGAAGAGGGTAAGGTACATAGGGATTGGCAGAGGAGCATGCATAGTTCCTTTGCGTATAAAGGCAAAGGTTATAAAAGAGAATGCAAAAATTATAGGGGATAAGTCACGTTGAGTAATACCTGGCAAAGTGTATGGTAGAGTTATAATTGAAAGAATTAAGAGTAAGACGGAGAAATTGGGGGATAGCGATGAACAAGGAGGCTGTAGGAAAGTAGGGGTTGTGTGACCAGTGTCTTACAGTGAAACATATTAATTGAAAGCAGTATTTAAGATAAGGCAAAAGAGGTCTTAGTGGATTTATGGATTTGAAAAAGGCGTATGACAGGAGGATAGGGGGCAATGTGGCAGATGTTGCAGGTGTATGGTGTAGGAGGTAGGTTACTGAAAGCATGAAGAGTTTAACAGGAAAGTGAGGCCTCAATTTAGAGTATAAGGAAAGAAGGAGAATTTTTCCAGTAAAAGTAGACCATAGACAAGGATGTTGATGTTCACCGTGCTGATTAAAAAGTATTTAATTAGATGTGGTTGTAAAAAGAAAATGCGAGTGTCCTTGGCAAGAGGCGTGGGAGATTAAAAGATAAAGAATCACACATAAAGTGGATTTGTCACAGTTGCTCTTTGCTGATGACACTGTGCGCTTGGGAGAATCTGAAGAGAAGTTCAGAGATTGGTGGATAGAATTTGGTAGGGTTGTGCAAAAGAAGAAATTGAAAGTGAATACAGGAAAGAGTAAGGTAATGAGGAAAACAAAAAGATTATGTGATAAAGATTGGATATCAGATGGAGGGAGAGGTATGGAGGAGGTGAATGTATCAATAGTTTGGGAGTGGACGTGTCAGCTGATGGTTCTATGAAATATTGAAGTGAATCCATAGAATTGATGAGGGTAAAAGGGTGAAGAGGTGCAACTTAGAGTCTGTGGAGACAAAGAACATTGTCCTTGGAGGCAAAAGATTGGAATGTATGAGAGTATAGTTTTACCAACGCTCTTAGTATGGGTGTGAAGCATGGGTATGAATGTTGCAGCGAGGAGAAGGCAGGAGCAGTGGAGATGTCAGTCTGAGAGCAATGTGTGGTGTGAATATAATCAGAGATTTCGTAGTTTGGAGTTAGAGGGAGGTGCGGGATTACCAAAACAGTTGTCCAGGGCTGAGGAAGGGTTGTTGAGGGGTTCGGACATGTGGAGACCAGAAAGGAGCGAACAGAATAACTTCAAGAGTGTATCAGTCTGTAGTGGAAGGAAGGCGTGGTAGGGTCGTCCTACGAAAGGTTTGGAGGAGGGGGTAAGGAGGTTTTGTGTGCGAAGGGCTTACTTCCAGTCAGCATGCGAGAGGCGGTGTGTGAATAGGAGTGAATGGATACAAAAAGGTTTTTAATACTTGACGTGCTGTTGAGTGTGTCAAAGAAAATTTATGAAGGTGGTTCAGGGAAACCGGCAGGCGGACTTGGTCCTGGAGATGGGAAGTACAGTGCCTCACACTTGGAAGGAGGGGGGTTAATGTTCAGTTTAAAACAACTGACAAGCATCCACTTCTGGCAAGACAGTGATGGAGTGAAAAGAAGGAGAAAGTTTTTCTTTTTGGAACCACTCTGCCCTTGGCGGAATCCGCCCAGTGGATAATATATATTATATATAAAGTATATATATATAAATATATAATATATAGTATATATATATATAAATATAAAATATATATATAAATATATATATATATATATAAATATATAGTATAAATATATATATATATTGATAGATATAAATATATATTATAATATATAATAGTAAAATATATATATATATATATATATATATATATATATATATATCTGATATATTATATATATATATATATACATATATAAACGAAATTATATATATATAAGTAGTAATAATATATTAGTAATATAATGTGTGTGTATAGAGACAGAGAGAACATAAGTTAATTTACAAATATTTTACCCGAATACATAATATATTTTCATTAACAATTTAATCGAAAAACATATACACACTTGTATACTGGTCATCCTGCAATCTATGAGGAAGTATTCGTGAACTTCTGGTAGAGAATGATATAAATATCAGTAGAATATCTACTCGACAATAGAGAGCATGGTAATAATTCTATTTACATGCTACTGGAGTATTATATCCTACTAAGTCAACTTTTTCCATTATCTACCAAGACATGCAGTAATACACAGAGGTATTTGATAGACAACCGAGACACAATTTTGAACTGCTGAACACAAGAGCAAGACAGCATGAGCGGAAGATAAAGAAAATAATGAATCGGAAGTATGCACTGGTGGAAAGTAAATTAGTTGAACAAAACGGAAACTTGCATGGAATATTTCTTTCAAGGTTAAAACAAATGGAATGGTTGGAAATGTTGTAGAAAAATACTCCATAACCATATTTCCCGAGTTATTATGATAGGCCTTAAAAGAGAATTGAACCAAGCTAATTTTACCAGATATTTAAGTTACGATTGCCCGTGCTAATGTTCAGTAGTGCACAATCAGCTATCACCAAGGTTTGTTCATTGTACAATTACTAATGTCATGAAGTGGGTGCACTATAACGATTATCATCAGGTTGTGTACTCTTTCACGATGTCACAAAGGGATGTACTCATTCACAATGTCACAAAGGGATGTACTCAGTCATTACTGTCACCCCCTATATGTGCACTATCACAGTTAATTTCATCAAGTCCAAGACTAGAGGACAACTCCCTGTAAGGGCTGAGTTGTCAAACCAAGAAGCCATCAAGATTCAATACACCTAGAAAAAAAAAGGCAAGATGTAAGTTAACAACCACAGAACGAATCTTGGGATAGTAACATTCCAGATATTAGATCTCAAATTGCTTTAAAACACAAAGCAAGTACAGCTAGGTACAAGATCCAGTATCTGGACATTCTACCTCCTCCTCGCTCACAGATTAACAGCCCAGAAGCTGCATATAAACCCCTGATACAAGCGGATATGCATAAATAGTACATAACGATATCTTTATGATGTGTCCAATGTAAACAAAAAACTCTTGAATATAAACCTGAAACAAAAGAAATGGAGAAAAAAATACTCAGCACTAAAGCGCACACACTAAAACGTTCTATGATATCAGCTATTTGCTGATGAAAAAAAAAAAGAAGGGGGGGGGAAAAGCATTTAAAATGTCCATTAGAATGCCAAGAAATGACCTGCTTCACAACTCACCAGTAACAAAGTAATGCGGAGAGAAGCGGAATAAACGCCGGACATGATAGAAAAACTAGACAATGCACTATAAGCGATTCTTTATTGACAACTTTTCACCTGTACAGACGGCTTTTAACAAGCGAAAGACATCAATGGTGTGGGCGAAACATCGATTAATAACGGTTCGGCGTTATAACGATTTGTGTTTTTTTCCACAAAATTCAAGTATTGCCTGTTGGAGCAGCCTTTTGCCATGTTTGGAAACACTCTTACGATGCCCTAAGAAGTGTTTTATTTAGCGAGTGCTAACACCGCTGATATTATATTTTATTGTAATTTTAAAATTAAAAATAATTATAATACTATTCGAAAAGGAACATTTCCAAGATAGTTTCACACGATAACACAACACTAGTTTCCCAAACTGTCACCGATTAGACAGAGGTTTTCCCCAACATATTATTAACAGGTATTATAGTGCAGAGTGTGACTTTATTTGGCCGTCTTCGATAAGATATCTTAACAAGTGCGTCCTTAACATAATAGTTAGGAGACACAGAGACATGACAGAAAGTCTTTCATCAGCTGGAGCTAACAAGGAATAACAATCATAGCAATAACACCCACCCCCACGTTCGGCAGCGACATGCATCGTTGTTACCGAATATTGATAATCGCAGCACTCGTTGTTTAAGTTGCAGGACGAGATTTCGTACCACTATTCTGGATATTCCAGAAATAGACATTACTATCTAACCCAGCGAGAAAATAAAACAGATTATTCGAGTAATCTTAACGAATGTCATACGAGCACACTTACTATGATTAAATAAAGCTCTGAAGTTTTGGTACACCGCCTTGGTGTGTGGTGTGTGTGTGTGTGTGTGGTGTGGGTGTGTGAGTTGTGTGTGTGTGTGTAGGTGTGTGTGTGTGTGTGTGTGTGTGTGTGTGTGTGCATGTGAGTGTGTGTGTGTGTGTGTGTTGTGGTGCAGTATGTGTGTGTGTTGTGTGTGTTTTACTCACCAATTTTATTCACCTATTTGGGTTGCAGGGTCGAGTCACAGCTCGCTGGCCCCGCCTCTTTGCTGATTTGCTACTAGGCCCTCCCCTCCCTGTCCCCATGAGCTCTATCATAACTCGCCTAAAAACTATGTAATGGTTCCCGCCTCCACTACGTCACTTTCTAGCTATTCCACGGCCTGACTACTCTATGACTGAAGAAATACTTCCAAACATCCCTTTGATTCATCTGAGTCTTCAACTCCAATTGTGACTCTCTTTTGTCTGTGTCCCCTTCTCTGAACATCCCGTCCTTTGTCCACCCATGTCTATTCCGCGCATGTATTTTATATGTCTTTATCAAGTCTCCCCTGACCCTCCTGTCCTCCAGTGTCGTCCAGGCCGATTTCCCTCAACCTTTCTTCGTAGGACAATCCCCCGTAGCTCTGTGACTAGTCTTGTTGCAAAACCTTTGCACATTCTCTAATTTTCTTGACTTGCTGACTAGGTGTGGGTTCCAAAATGGTGCTGCATACTCCATTAACGGGCCTGACCGCAAATGGTATACAGAGTCTTAGACGAATCCTTACTGAGGTATCGAACGCTATCAGTAGGTTTGTCAGCGCCCGTATGCTGCAGCAGTTATCTGATTGATGTGCCCTCAGGATATATGCTCGTTGTTATTACTAATCTAAACCCCCAGATCTTTTCCTTGAGTGAGGTTTACATCTTTGACGCAAAAAGACTATATTGTGTCAGCGGTCTTCTTTGCCCTTCCCCAATCAGCATGACTTTGCATTTGGTCAGAGGGGGGGGGGGGGGGGGGGTTTAAAATTTCAAGGAGCCAGTTCTGGACCAGGCTTGTAGCCTTGTCCGTACTCTTGTAGTCCTGCCTGATTCTCATCCGATTTGATTCTTCTCATTAACTTCGCATCATCTGCATACAAGGACACTTCTGAGTCTATCCCTTCCGTTATGTCGTTCACATATACCAAGAACAGCACAGGTCCATAGAACTGACCCCTGTGGAACCCCACGTGTTCACAGGCGCCCACTCAGGACACCTCTGCGCGTACCTGACTCGTTGTTTTGCTCCCGGTCAGTATTCTCTGATCCTTGCAGTGCCTTTCCTGTTATGTGTTCCTGATCCTAACTTTGTGCAGTAACCACTTGTGAGGAACTGTGTCGAAGGCCTTCTTGCATTCCAAAAATTTAATTGGGCATTCCGATTCACCCCTCTCTCTCTTGTCCTTAACTTCTGTCACCTTGTCTAAAACTCTAGTAGGTTTTGTGACACAGATTTCTTCCCTGAAACCGTGATGGTTGTCAATTATACACTTGTTTCTTCCAGTGACTCCACCACTCTTCTCCTGATGATCTTCTCCATGCCTTGCATACATACACGTTAGTGATACAGTCTGTATTTAGTGCCTCATGTCTGTCTCCCTTTTTAAAAATTGGGACTACATTAGCCGATTTTCCCATCCCTCAGGGGATTTGCCCATTTCAATGATGATGTTGAGAGATCTTTGTTACGGCTCACACAATATCTCCTGCTCCCTCTTTAAGGACCCATGAGAGATGTTTGTCTGGTCCCACCGCCTTTGAGGTGACAAGTTCGCATAGCAAGCTTCTTCACCTCCTCCTTGGTTATATGTACCTCATCCATTCACTTTCTGGTGTGCCCCCCTGTTTGATTTCCTGATCCTACTGGTTCCACTGTAAATACCTGCTTTAAATCTGTGTTGAGCTCCCGAACATACCTCCCTGTCGTTTCTTGTGAATTCCCCATCACCCTTCCTCAGTCTGATTACCTGTCCTTGACTGTTGTTTTCCTCCTTGATGTGCTGTACAACAACTGCGGTCAGTCTTTACTTTTGATGCTTTGTCATTTTCAAATTGTCACTGAGCCTCCCTTCTTATCTTGCATATTCGTTTCTGGATCTTCGGCTAATCACTTTATTTTCCTGAGTTCTCTGTCTTCTGTACCTTTTCCCAATCCTCTAGTACACCTATTTTGTTGCCACCCTACACCTTTGGGTGAACCAAGGACTCGTACTGTTTCTTCCCAATATTGCTGTTTTCCCTTGGGAACAAACCCCTCCTCCGCCCTCCCACCCCCCTTATGGGGGCTTTTGTTGCCACATAGTCATCATTTTCTTGTACTGTTTTCCTGACTTTCCCTCTCCCACTGAATGTTTTGAAGGAAGTTCCTCATGCCTAGTAGTTTCCCCCTTTTGTAGTTTGTTTTTTTCCCACCATTCCGCATCTCTCCACTTGGACCTAAACTATGTATCAAAGCACAAAACCCACATGACACTACCCCCGGGGGCCTTTCAACATGATACCCTCAAAAGCCCGAATACTCAAGGTAATACAAGGTCCAGTCTTGTGGTTCACCCTCTCCTCTTTCCTGGTGTGTTTTAACAGTTGATGCTGATTTTTTTCCAGTACCCCATCATCATCTTGCTCCCCCTGTTTTTGGACCCCCCATGGGCTCCAGTTTTCCCCGTCAATCTCCTTTTGATTGAAATCACCCATAAAGTAAATTTTTCCCCCCCAATTTTTCTCTCCTGGGGCACCTCGGCTGGTGTGATCATTGCCTGTTGCTCTCATTATTCTTCTCTTGGCCTCCTGCAGTTTTTTGGGGGGTTGTACATTATCAATTATCACCCTTTTGTCCCCAACTGGACGTTCCACTAAGTAGCCCTTTTGCCATGCCATCCATTCCTTTCATTTTCTCAAAACCCCATGGGGTTTTTTAAAGACATGCAAATCCTTCCCCCTCCTCCCTCTGTCTTTTCCCGAGAATTTTATATTGGGTGGAAAAAATTTAATTGTTATTATTTTGTGAGTTTTGTTTCTGTATGATTATGTCTGGGATGTTCCCTTTATTCTTTCATGCCACTCCCCCCCATACTTGTTTGTTTTCCCTCGCATTTTTATACCACACCTTCAACTTCTTTTCTAAGCTGTGGTTGGGGGGGGTATTGTGGTTGGGGAAGGGGGGGACCGGTAAGGACTATGGGGTTTTGTGGGGGTGGGGGGTTTTGTAAAGTGTGGGCGGGGGGATTGGATATGGCATGGGTGTTTTATTTTGAGTGTTTTGGTTTCACTGGGTTGACCTGGTTGGGGGGCTTCATGGAAGTTGTGAGGGGGGGGTTGCATTTGATCTTCTTCCGGTCTGGATCTCCCCGTCGTCTTCTCCTTTCCCCTCTTTTTTCCCCCTTTCGCCTTTTACCACTCTCTTTTCTGCCTTTCTTCTTGTGTTCTGTCGCGGTGAAGACTTTCCGTTGCCGGCATGTCCCTTAAACGTGCTTTCTCCTGCAGGATCCTGTTTCCCAGTCGCTTCTGCCTTGAAGGTCACTTTCACTGGCCGGTTCTTTTTTTTTTCAAACCCCCTATTCTCCGAAAATTTCCGCTGGGTCATTCGTCTTCTCCTATTGCTTTTTGATGCTTTCAATTGCTTTTTTTCCCCCTTTTTTCTTGCTTCATATGTTTCCCCTCAACTTCCGGGAACCCATACAAAAACTGACCTCACCCTTTATTCTCCCCCTGCATTCCCTGTGTATCCCCTCATTTAATTTGCTTTCCTCCATGCAGCTTTCCTTTCTTCAGTTTACGGCTAATGTATTGGGCTCGTGGCCTGTATTTTTTCCCTTTCTCGGCTTTCCTTGGGGGCCCGGTTTTTGTCTGTTAGGGGGCCCCCATAAAGCTTACCTTTCATTTACTATCTCCCCTGAAGGGGCCTCTCCATGAGTTTTGCCCCCTTCTTTCCCTACTGTCCCCTTATTTGTGGGTGAGGTAGCATCTCTGTTGTAATCCCAAAATGTTCTTTAGTTCTTTAGGCTGTTTCAGATTTTTCAGTTCCTCTTCTAAACTCTGTATCCTAGCCTCTGCTGCTTTGACATGCACCTCTCACTTCCTGCTTTCCATATCTATCCTCTCTTCCATTCTCAAGCTAAGTTCTTCTAGTTTCTTTTCCCATTCATGATCCCTTTTTATGAGCTCTGCTGCCCAATCTTCCTTTGCAGCTTCCTCCTCCTGTCCCTTGGTTTTTCTTGTTGCTCTCTGGCAACCCATTTTTGTTTTATCCTGATTGCCTCAGAGTGGGAAACCTATGTAGTTCTGTATGTTAGTGTGTATGTCAGAGTGTGGGGGAGGGAGGTAGTGAAGGAACTGTGGCTATGTTGGAGTGGAGTGGGGAGGGGTGGGGAGGGGGAGGGTGAACGAGTGTGTGTGTGTGTGTAATTTTGTGTGAAATTATTGTGGGTTTATTATGTGTGAGTGTGTGTGTGTGTGTGTGTGTGTGTGTGTGTGTATCTGTGCATGCGTGCGTGTGTTAGTCCGTCCGTGCCTGCGCGTTTTTTTCTTACCAATTTATGTATTTGTTTATTTATTTATTTATTTATTTATTTATTAGTCTGAACATGATACAGAGTAGTACAAATGAATACAGTTAAGTGCAACATGCCAAAGCCCCTTGTATGCATAGCATTATGGGAAGGCTTAAAATTAACTTAAGATTAACTAAGCAATGATATATTCAGTGGCAAAACATTATTGTAAACAGACAACAATTTAGCACAAATGAGTATTACAAAGACAGGTCATTTGGTCATTTACTGTGTTGCTGAGCATTCAGTAGAATGGAGTATTCTGTTAGGTAATGTAATTAAAAAATAACAAAGTTTGATTGGGTATCAGGTTAAACATTTATGAGATACAATTATGAGAAACATTTATGAGATACAATTTTTAAGATACAATTATTCAGTATTTATTTGGTTGTGGGTAAGTGATTTTTGAGAAGAGACTTGAATTTATAAACAGACAGTGCTTCTTTTATATTTACAGGTAATGAATTCCAGATTTTTGGGCCATTTATGTGCATTGAGTTTTTGCATAGCGTGAGATGGACACGAGGAACATCAAAGAGTGATCTGTGCCTTGTGTTATGGTCGTGTGTTCTGTTGAGGTTGGTAAGGAGACGTTTGAGGGGAGGGTTTATATCCGAGTTAAGTGTTCTATGTATGTAATAGGTGCAGTAATAAGTATGGATGTATTGTATGGTGAGTAGGTTTAGTGTTTTGAATATTGGCGGAGTGTGCTGCCTGTAGCGGGAATTTGTTATCATAGTTGTTTATATCTTTCCCTAAGTGCCTCTTTCAGTTTATAAATCTTCATCTCTTTCTTACTTTATAACACCATTCTCCTTGCACCCCATATACCTTTTACTCTCACTCTAGCTACAAGCTAAAAATGATCTGATATATCTCACGCTGGCTACACCAACACGCTGGTCTCACCAACACGCTGGTTACACCAACACGCTGGTCTCACCAACACGCTGGCTACACCAACACACTGGTCTCACCAACACGCTGGCTACACCAACACGCTGGTCTCACCAACACGCTGGCTACACCAACACACTAGTCTCACCAACACATTACACTACCAACACCAACACGACTTTCAGCATCGGTACTGTTTCCCTCGTTATGAAAGTTCCTGTTATGTATTTAAATGTCCACTTGTTGAGGAATATAGAAATTGCCAGTATAATAACCTGTGACATGTCAACATATCTTATTAATGAAAATAAGATACCAGATATTATTAAGCAAATTTGCTAAATTTTTTTGTAACAGATAGGGGAACGTAAA
>NW_026470455.1:0-12348 GCF_026875155.1 Cherax quadricarinatus | reverse complement strand
CCTTTTTTTTCTTTGGTGCGCTTATGGGAAATTGATCCCTGGACCATGTGGTAAGGTGCGCTATTGTCTCCTAACACTCTCCCACACGCACACTGTCTCCTCCCTCTACCCCCTCTCCCCCTCCCTCTTCACCCTCTCCCTCTTCCCCCTCACTCTCTCTCCCCTTCCCTCTCTCTCTCTTTTTTTTACACAGGGTTTCACAAGGTTAGGTTAAGGATCCTTAGCTTTACTGACAAGCTATTTACAAGTTAAGGATTCCTAACTCTATTGACAAGCTAATAGCTGTTACCTACATCAGCTCAGAATACTCCAATCTACTGAATGTTCAGCAACACAGTAAATGACCCTATGACCTGTCTTTGTAATACGCATTTGTGCTAAACTGTTCTCTGTTTACAATAATGTATTTACCACTGAATATATCATTGCTTAGTTAATCTTAAGTTAATTTTAAGCCTGCCCATAATGCTCTGCATACAAGGGACTTTGGCAAATTGCACTGTAATAACTTTGTACTTCACTGTATTATGTTCAAATTAATAATAAATAAATAAATAAATAAATAAAGCATTTGTATTGCTATAAAACATAAATAAGTGAAGGAGACGAAGGAATTCTAGTGTAAGAATGTGATGGATGCAGCGACCACCTGGTGGAGGTGATGGACGCAGCGACCACCTGGTGGAGGTGATGGATGCAGTGACCACCTGGTGGAGGTGATGGATGCAGTGACCACCTGGTGGAGGTGATGGATGCAGTGACCACCTGGTGGAGGTGATGGAGGGACAGTGACCACCTGGTGGAGGTGATGGAGGGGCGGTGATGCAAGAGTCACACTGCCATGTTAGAATTCCTCAATGAAGTTCACTGGAAAAGGGAAGTAGAAAGCAAGAACTTACACAAGCTGGCACATAGGTTAAGCTAAACCAGGAAGCTACATCATCACCCACATATATAACAACATAAGAAAGAAGGAACACTGCAGCAGGCCTGCTGGTCCATGCGAGGCAGGTCCATGTCTCCTACCGGCTTAAACCAATGCCCCAACCTAGTCAGATCAGGTCACATCCACTTAAGGAAGGAACACGGCAACTGACCTAGTAGCACAAGCTAGTCAGGTCCAACTCTCACACCCACCCACACCCACTCATGTATTTATCTAACCTATTTTTAAAACTACACAACGTTTTAGCCTCTATAACTGTACTCGGGAGTTTGTTCCACTCATCCACAACTCTATTACCAAACCAGTGCTGAATCTGAATTTTTCCAACTTAAAAACCACTGCTGCGAGTCCTGTCTACGTTAGATATTTTCAGCACGTTATTTACATCCCCTTTATTTATTCCTATATTCCATTTATACACCTCAATCATATCCCCCCTAATTCTACGCCTTTCGAGAGAGTGCAGATTCAGGGCCTCAGTCTATCCTCATAGGGAAGATTTCTGATACATGGGATCAACTTTGTCATCCTCCTTTGTACGTTTTCCAGAGCATTTATATTCATTCTGTAATACAGTGACCAAAACAGTGCAGCATAGTCTAAATGAGGCCTAACCAAGGATATATAGAGTTGAAGAACAACCTGAGGACTCCTATTATTTATACTTCTAGATATGAAGCCAAGAATTTTGTTAGCTTTATTGCGAACACTTATGCACTGTTGTGGTTTCAGATTACTGGTAACCAGAACTCCTAAATTCTTTTCGCAATCCGTAATATTAAGATCTACATTATTTAGTTTATATGTGGCATGGTTATTTTCCTGTCTGATCTTTTTACGGGATGGAGAGGTAATCCATTAGAATATCTGGGTGAATTGAGGGAAAGTTGCACTGAGCACGTCATCATATGACAGACCCACGGCACAACATTTCCCAGCTTCTGAGAAATACTTTATTAGGACCAAGAGTAATACACCTAGCTTGGCTGGGTGCTTGGTTCTTGTAGGATTGGGTGGTCCTGTGGGTTAAGGCGTCATGTAGTTCTCACTCACAATGGCAGGCCAGTACAACATGGGTTCGAATCTTTGGTTAGCGCAGTGTTGTTATTGATCAATACCACTCGTTCATGGTTACAATAATATATATATATATATATATATATATATATATATATATATATATATTTTATATTATATATATATATATATATATATATATATATATGCATGCTGCTCGTAGACTAGTACTCCAACATTAAAATGATATTAAATACCGACAGGTTGTTAGGTAAGACACATATGCAACAGTTAGGCATCTTTATTCCGAAACGTTTCGCCTACACAGTAGTCTTCTTCAGTCGAGTACAGAAAAGTTGATAGAAGAAGAAGAGACGTGAAGACGATGTAATCAGTCCATCACCCTTGAAGTTCTGAGGTGGTCAGTCCCTCAGTCTGGAGAAGAGTATTGTTCCATAGTCTGAAACAATATGGAGTTAAAGTGACAAGATGGAGCCTTATATACCACCAGAAGGTGAGATGTAGGCGGTCCTGTGGGTTAAGGCATCATGTGGTTCTCACTCACATTGGCGGGCCAGTACAACATGGGTTCGAATCCTTGGCTAGCACAGTGTTCTTATATAAAATATATATATATATATATATATATATATATATATATACTAAAATATATATATATATATATATATATATATATATATATATAAAATATATAGGGAAGTACCACCTCTATAGCTGGAATGGGGACCCTCATCCTCAGAGAAGACAATAAACGTACCTCAGAGAAAACTCAAGGTTCTCCCCGGAGCTGTTTGAATATTTTCTTCTCCTACCACCCCCTATATATTTTTTATTCTATGTGAACATTTATTAATAAACAAAATACATTTACAGAAAAAAACATAAACATGAATACAATGGCACAAAGTATCAAAGATCATGAATTTCCTCCAGCTCCTCCGAGGCTGGACGTGAGCCAAGTATGCAGCAAGCTTTTCCCCCTCTGGATGGCGACGCTGAGGCGCTGGAACATGAAAGTGGCTGCCCTTGGGTCCCTGGTGGTGTCGATTGAGTCTGGAACCCAATTCTTTAAGGAAACGTGTGGCATTTTTTCCCCATGATCCCAAGGTCTCTGATCCCACTGGGACAAATTGATACTGTTGGCTAATGTCCCTGTATTTGCTGATCTTGTACTCCTCCCTGTGGTCAGCAGCTCCTCCCTGTCGCCCCACACTGTGATGGATATAGGTGTCAGCCAGTGTGGACACACGGGTATAGTCCCATGCTAAGAGCTTGCCATTCTTCCAAGGATAGATGGTGATCCCGTCGGGGCGGTTTGCTGGGTTGTGGGTATTGTTTGCTGCAAGTGATCGTGGCTCCCTCTCGGCAGGGCATCCAGCTGTAGCAAGGGTTCTCTTAATGATGTCGTTGACCTCATTGTGTCTTGCATGCCACCCCTTTGGGTTTTTTAGAACAGTTAAGACCATGTAGACCGTATTGGTCTGCTTGCACTTCGCCGCAAATACACATATATTCTGTGTGAATTGGGGCAGCAAGGCGCAGAGCCACTGCAATACTGCAATACGGAGGGTCTTAGGGTCGAGTCGCGTTCCCATTGCCGATATGGGAACTGTTTGGAGGAAGTCCCCGGAGTGAGGTGCACTCACAGCCTGGAGACGGGCAATCTCCCTATCTGATGTTGCAGCCCTGAGCATGTTGGCAAGCACCTTTTCAGCAATTGGGCTATCCCAGCTTGACTGTTTATGAGCCAGTGCTGCACTAGGGTTTGGTGCTGGAGCAGCAAGAGTCTCCCATTCGGTGATGGCACTGACATAGCTGGGGTCTTCTATTCCTGCTGAGTCACTGAGGGTGTCAGGAAGAATTTGTCTTATCAACTCGTTTGATGCAATGGAAGAGGATAGGAAAGCTGGTAGAGCAATCTGGGAGTATCTGCGTACTCCTAGCCCTCCAAGCCTGACCGGAAGTGAGGCTTGAAACCACTGTCCATCGTCAAGGGAAAGATTCAATACACTCTAGCATGGCCTTCAGGAGAGAGTCATATTCCTTGAGTTTTGGACTGCTGAAGGCTGGGGATCATCTCAGAAAATAGGTAAGTTTTGGGGTTGACAGGCACCTGGTGAGTAGGTAGAAGGCATCGTGTGTGTCAATGTCTTTCATCCTGCTTTCCATCGTCCGGAGGTTTGAGACTTTTTTTCCTAGGATCAGATCGATGGCATTGGACCCAAGAGGAGCACCGAGGAGAGTGCTATTGGCTGGATCAATGGCTCGTGCTCCTGGTAAAACGGTACTAATATTCTGGATCAACTGTTGTTTGGGTAGAAACTATTTCACATTTGGTGGGGTTTAAAGAAAGGCCCAGGCTTTCTCCCATGTCTTTAATTTTACTGATGTCCTCCAGGAGAGATTCTGTTGTGCCAGCTAGGGTACCGTCGTCCAGAAACCAGATATTGAGCTCGCTGGAGAGTGCCTCCGTGACTTCCTTGATGACCAAACAAAATAGAAAGGGGGCGAGAGGGTCCCCCTGTTGCACGCCCTCACATGAGTCAATTTCATGGTCCCCAAACAATAGTTTGGAAGTCACACTATAACACGATTCTATGAAGGGATAAAGGGAAGGGAAGTTTCTATAAACTGCTTGGAGAGCAGCATCCCTTCTGACTGAGTTGAAAGCATTGGCAAAGTCCAATTTGACCAAGGCTTTTTCATAGGACATGTTTTTGATATATACTCGTGCTGCGTGGGCAGCTGCTTCACAGCCCTGTTGAACGCCGAAACCGAGCTGAGTTGGTTTCAGCATTGCAGCAGCCTCTTGACTCACCCTTCTTACTGCAGCCTTGGCAACTAGGCGCCGAAGGGTGTTACCCACTGCAATGGGCCTGATTCCGCCATCCTTTTTCCGGAGGGCACACAATGAGGCACCAAAGAAAAAGGGTCTGATGGCCTCTGGGACACCGCCAGCCAGGCACAGGTTGGAAAATTTGGTGAGTTCAGACAGCAGCCTCTCTGAAACCTCACCAAGTGCTGGATTGAGTATTTGTTTTAAGTGTTGAGGCCTTAAACCGGTGAAACCTCCTGCTGAACCCTGTGGAAATGACATAGCAGCTTTATACACATCAGCATCCTGTAAGGTTAGATGTTCTTCGCCTGGGAGCCCTGGGTGGATGTTTGTCCTTCAGAGCTTGCGCCGTGCTGACGTCCTTGGGAGCGATGGTATCCTCATTGGTTATAAGTCTCAAAGCTCCAATAGTATTACCCTCTTCTATTTTTTGCTAATTTGGGCTCTGATTTTTGAGGTGTCGGGTGTCCTGTTGTTGGCATTTGCCCGGCGGGTGTTTGTCGCCCTAGGGGGGAGATGGACGAGGTTGTCATCCCTTGGGAATGCATTTATTGCCCTAATGACATGTGTTGCTAGTGACTTGTCCCTCCTTGGTGGGACAGCCAAACAGGCATTGCCAAAAAGCAGCAAGTTGTGCCAGGATCTGTTGTTTGAAGGAGCATCGTTGACTTTCTTCAGAAGGTCAGTGAATTTGCTAGCAGGTTGAGGGCGAGCTGCTTTGGGGATGTGTGTCAGAGTCCTGGTGGATGTTAATTTGATTGCAGATTTGAGGTCCTCTGTAGAGGTGAAGTCACGGTAGCTGTCAGCCCTGTCTGCTGGGGGAGGCTGTTGGTTGTTCTCATTAGGAGCTCTCCTGGAGCCTAGACATCTATTGTGTGCACGGATGTTGCCAGATGTGGGATTGAGTGCACATTCCCTGTGGCACACCCGGCAGATGCCTCGTGAACGACAGCTTTGGCTCTGTCGTGAAGATTCCTGGGAACCCGCGACTACTTGTGACATTGCTGATATCGTGGGGGTGGGGGGCGCCAGCTGTGGGGTGACGGGTGAAGGGCAGCATGGATGCATGGGGGATGAGGGTGGGGGAGTAGCGAGCGGCGGAACTTGTAATTGGTGGGGCACTAAACGGCAACACCCTTGGTCAGGAAGTCAGTGGGCCTAGGCTGGGATGAGGGGAGGGGATCTGGGATGGGGGAGGGGGGAGGGAGTGGCCCTGTGTGTTCGCTCAAAACGCACATCACTGGCTAACTTTGGCTAATTGTTATACACTTATTGTTCCATTTAGAAAAAAAACCTCGCCATTTGGCACACTAATCACCATGCTCACACTATTAACCGAGGTGTTCTGTACACCATCCAATGACCGTGTCGTGGGCGGCCACTTCTTTCCCCAACCCACGACCCCGGCCGATCACAGATGTAAACAAAACCTCCTCCACACCTCCACTGCCAGGATCCCCTCACCACCGCTACTTCCCAAATCTCAACATGCACACTGCACTTTCACTGATACAGAAGCAATGGTCCGATGTAGAGGTTTGTCACAACTCTGTGATCTCCGGTCGATACTCACGATGATGTCTGCCGAAACTGGCCCGCGTAAACCATGTTGGTTCCTGGAGACCAGGAGACACACACACCTCACTTCAAAAACCAGATGACAGGTACTCATTGAGCAGACCAGGAGACACACACCTCACTTCAATAACCAGACGACAGAGGTACTCAGTGAGCAGACCAGGAGACACACACCTCACTTCAATAACCAGACGACAGAGGTACTCAATGAGCAGACCAGGAGACACACACACCTCACTTCAAAACCCAGATGACAGAGGTACTCAGTAAGCAGACCAGGAGACACACAGAAACCTCACTTCAAAAACCAGATGACAGGTACTCATTGAGCAGACCAGGAGACACACACACCTCACTTCAATAACCAGACGACAGAGGTACTCAGTGAGCAGACCAGGAGACACACACCTCACTTCAATAACCAGACGACAGAGGTACTCAGTAAGCAGACCAGGAGACACACACCCCTCACTTCAATAACCAGACGACAGAGGTACTCATTGAGCAGACCAGGAGACAAACACACCTCACTTCAATAACCAGACGACAGAGGTACTCAGTAAGCAGACCAGGAGACACACACCCCTCACTTCAATAACCAGACGACAGAGGTACTCATTGAGCAGACCAGGAGACAAACACACCTCACTTCAATAACCAGACGACAGAGGTACTCAGTAAGCAGAACAGGAGACACACACACCTCACTTCAATAACCATATATAATATATATATATATATATATATATATATATATATATTATATATATATATATATATATATATATATATATATATATATATGCAATAAGATCACAGTAAACAAGTGATATCAGAATATGCAAAACAACCACTGTGAAAGAACAGTGAAATTCCAAGCGATTTCGTGACTTCTCACATTATTAAGGAACAATAAAGACAATACATCAAAGGAAGGCATATAAAGGATCTAGACCACACCACATATGTTGCTTCTCTCTTACCATGAAAACTTGGTTGATATGCCTTCTCTTCTTAAGACTTTTAATATCAAGGTTGTATTTAAACACCTTGATACAGGTTTGCTTGCAATCGTGCCATTACGATTTCGTGAGTCATCGTACTATATTGCTAGCATTAAGTTAGCAAAACTTTCTCTCCCGTTGATTATATCTCGGGTTATTCACACATAAATTCGTGTTTGTTTACACTTCAACGAGATTATCAAGATTGTTTAGTGCTGGAGACTATTATGTCTGATTAATTCTTCATTGTTTGTGAGAATCAAATATAGTATATTTTTATTTCTTCTAGGTTTGGTTATCTACTGATTCAAGCCAAACATTTTGTCAAGTCTTTAAAAATTCTGTGCTATGTGCCTGTCGTGCTAGCGTACTTCCAGGGACAATGTTCTTATCATCTTCCATTTTATATTTGTGAGGCTTAACTCGCCAATCTTGTTATTACGATTTCGCGAGTCAAGAAAATATTTTATGTAGGATTTTGAAGCGTTTTGAAGTGAGGTGTGTGTGTCTCCTGGTCTGCTTACTGAGTACCTCTGTCGTCTGGTTATTGAAGTGAGGTGTGTGTGTCTCCTGTTCTGCTTACTGAGTACTCTGTCGTCTGGTTATTGAAGTGAGGTGTGTGTGTCTCCTGGTCTGCTTACTGAGTACCTCTGTCGTCTGGTTATTGAAGTGAGGTGTGTGTGTCTCCTGGTCTGCTTAATGAGTACCTCTGTCGTCCGGTTATTGAAGTGAGGTGTGTGTGTCTCCTGGTCTGCTTACTGAGTACCTCTATCGTCTGGTTATTGAAGTGAGGTGTGTGTGTCTCCTTGTCTGCTTACTAAGTACCTCTGTCGTCTGGTTATTAAAGTGAGGTGTGTGTGTCTCCTGGTCTGCTTACTGAGTACCTCTGTCGTCTGGTTATTAAAGTGAGGTGTGTGTGTCTCCTGGTCTGCTCATTGAGTACCTCTGTCGTCTGGTTATTGAAGTGAGGTGTGTGTGTCTCCTGGTCTGCTTACTGAGTACCTCTGTCGTCTGGTTATTGAAGTGAGGTGTGTGTGTCTCCTGGTCTGCCATTGAGTAGCTATGTCGTTGGTTATTGAAGTGAGGTGTGTGTGTGTCTCCTGGTCTGCTTACTGAGTACCTCTGTCGTCTGGTTATTGAAGTGAGGTGTGTGTGTCTCCTGGTCTGCTTACTAAGTACCTCTGTCGTCTGGTTATTGAAGTGAGGTGTGTTTGTTTCCTGGTCTGCTTACTGAGTACCTCTGTCGTCTGGTTATTGAAGTGAGGTGTGTGTGTCTCCTGGTCTGCTTACTGAGTACCTCTGTCGTCTGGTTATTGAAGTGAGGTGTGTGTGTCTCCTGGTCTGCTCAATGAGTACCTCTGTCGTCTGGTTATTGAAGTGAGGTGTGTGTGTCTCCTGGTCTGCTTACTGAGTACCTCTGTCGTCTGGTTATTGAAGTGAGGTGTGTGTGTCTCCTGGTCTGCTTACTAAGTACCTCTGTCGTCTGGTTATTGAAGTGAGGGTGTTTTGTCTCCTGGTCTGCTTACTGAGTACCTCTGTCGTCTGGTTATTGAAGTGAGGTGTGTGTGTCTCCTGGTCTGCTTACTGAAATACCTCTGTCGTCTGGTTATTGAAGTGAGGTGTGTGTGTCTCCTGGTCTGCTTACTAAGTACCTCTGTCGTCTGGTTATTGAAGTGAGGTGTGTTTGTCTCCTGGTCTGCTTACTGAGTACCTCTGTCGTCTGGTTATTGAAGTGAGGTGTGTGTGTCTCCTGGTCTGCTTACTGAGTACCTCTGTCGTCTGGTTATTGAAGTGAGGTGTGTGTGTCTCCTGGTCTGCTCATGAGTCGTCTGGTATTGAAGTGAGGTGTGTGTGTTCCTGGTCTGCTTACTGAGTACTCTGTCGTCTGGTTATTGAAGTGAGGTGTGTGTGGTCTCCTGGTCTGCTTACTGAGTACCTCTGTCGTCTGGTTATTGAAGTGAGGTGTGGTGTCTCCTGGTCTGCTCTTGAGTACCTCTGTCGTCTGGTTAATTGAAGTGAGGTGTGTGTGTCTCCTGGTCTGCTTACTGAGTACCTCTGTCGTCTGGTTATTGAAGTGAGGTGTGTGTGTCTCCTGGTCTGCTCACTGAGTAGCTCTGTCGTCTGGTTATTGAAGTGAGGTGTGTGTGTCTCCTGGTCTGCTTACTGAGTACCTCTGTCGTCTGGTTATTGAAGTGAGGTGTGTGTGTCTCCTGGCTGCTCACTGAGTAGCTCTGTCGTCTGGTTATTGAAGTGAGGTGTGTGGTGTCTCCTGGTCTGCTTATTGAGTACCTCTGTCGTCTGGTTATTGAAGTGAGGTGTGTGTCTCCTGGTCTGCTCATTGAGTATCTCTGTCGTCTGGTTATTGAAGTGAGGTGTGTGTGTCTCCTGGTCTGCTTACTGAGTACCTCTGTCGTCTGGTTATTGAAGTGAGGTGTGTGTCTCCTGGTCTGCTTACTGAGTACCTCTGTCTGGTTATTGAAGTGAGGTGTGTGTGTGTCCTGGTCTGCTTACTGAGTACCTCTGTCGTCTGGTTTTTGAAGTGAGGTATGTGTGTCTCCTGGTCTGCTCATTGAGTACCTCTGTCGTCTGGTTATTGAAGTGAGGTATGTGTGTCTCCTTGTCTGCTTACTGAGTACCTGTCATCTGGTTTTTGAAGTGAGGTGTGTGTGTGTGTGTGTGTCTCCTGGTCTGCTCATTGAGTACCTCTGTCGTCTGGTTATTGAAGTGAGGTGTGTGTGTCTCCTGGTCTGCTCAATGAGTACCTTCCTCAAGTTTTGAAGTGAGTGTGTGTGTGTGTGTGTGTGTGTGCGTGTGTGTACGTTGTGTGTGTGTGTGTGTGTGTGTGTGTGTGTGTGTGGTGTGTGTGTGTGTGTGTGTGTGTGTGTGTGTGTGTGTGTGTGTGTGTGTGTGTCTCCTGGTCTGCTTACTGAGTTTCCTCTGTCATCTGGTTTTTGAAGTGAGGTGTGTGTATGTCTCCTGGTCTGGTCATTGAGTACCTCTGTCATCTGGTTTTTGAAGTCAGGTGTGTGTGTCTCCTGGTCTGCTTACTGAGTACCTCTGTCATCTGGTTTTGAAGTGAGGTGTGTGTGTCTCCTGGTCTGCTTATTGAGTACCTGTCTCTGGTTATTGAAGTGAGGTTTCGTGTGTCTCCTGGTCTGCTTTCATGAGTACCTCTGTCATCTGGTTTTTGAAGGGGAGGTTGTGTGTGTCTCCTGGTCTGCTTACTGAGTACCTCTGTCATCTGGTTTTTGAAGTGAGGTGTTGTGTGTCTCTTGGTTGTGTTTTACTGTAGTACCTCTGTCATCTGGTTTTGAAGTGAGGTGTGTGTGTGTCTCCTGGTCTGCTTACTGAGTACCTCTGTCATCTGGTTTTTGAAGTGAGGTGTGTGTGTCTCCTGGTCTCCTTACTGAGTACCTCTGTCATCTGGTTTTTGAAGTGAGGTGTGTGTGTCTCCTGGTCTGCTTACTGAGTACCTCTGTCATCTGGTTTTTGAAGTGAGGTGTGTGTGTGTGTCTCTTGGTATGCTTACTGAGTACCCCTGTCATTTGGTTTTTGAAGTGAGGTGTGTGTGTGTCTCCTGGTCTGGTCATTGAGTACCTCTGTCATCTGGTTTTTGAAGTGAGGTGTGTGTGTCTCCTGGTCTGCTCATTGAGTAGCTCTGTCGTCTGGTTATTGAAGTGAGGTGTGTGTGTCTCCTGGTCTGCTTACTGAGTACCTCTGTCATCTGGTTTTTGAAGTGAGGTGTGTGTATGTCTCCTGGTCTGGTCATTGAGTACCTCTGTCATCTGGTTTTTGAAGTCAGGTGTGTGTCTCCTGGTCTGCTTACTGAGTACCTCTGTCATCTGGTTTTTGAAGTGAGGTGTGTGTCTCCTGGTCTGCTCAATGAGTACCTGTCATCTGGTTTTTGAAGTGAGGTTTCTGTGTGTCTCCTGGTCTGCTTACTGAGTACCTCTGTCATCTGGTTTTTGAAGTGAGGTGTGTGTGTCTCCTGGTCTGCTCATTGAGTACCTCTGTCATCTGGTTTTTGAAGTGAGGTGTGTGTGTGTCTCATGGTCTGCTTACTGAGTACCTCCGTCATCTGGTTTTTGAAGTGAGATGTGTGTGTCTCCTGGTCTGCTTACTGAGTACCTGTGTCCTCTGGTTTTTGAAGTGAGGTGTGTGTCTCCTGGTCTGCTCATTGAGTACCTCTGTCATCTGGTTTTTGAAGTGAGGTGTGTGTGTCTCCTGGTCTGCTCATTGAGTACCTCTGTCATCTGGTTTTTGAAGTGAGGTGTGTGTGTCTCCTGGTCTGCTTACTGAGTACCTCTGTCATCTGGTTTTTGAAGTGAGGTGTGTGTGTATCCTGGTCTGCTCATTGAGTACCTCTGTCATCTGGTTTTTGAAGTGAGGTGTGTGTGTCTCCTGGTCTGCTCAATGAGTACCTCTGTCATCTGGTTTTTGAAGTGAGGTGTGTGTGAGTCTCATCGTCTGCTTACTGAGTACCTCTATCATCTGGGTTTTGTTTGTTCGTTTAGCGTTTTAATTAGCAATAATTAATGTTGGGTTTGTACTATGGTAGTACAATTGTCTGATAGCTGAGAGTGAGTATATCTGAAGGGATTTTTCAGGGGTCAACTCCCCCGCGGCCCGGTCCCTGACCAGATTATTTTTTTTTTACTTTTTACCATGTTTTATTCGACAGGCGGGCCCCCCTTATATAGCACGTTAAGTCCGGGTACTGACGTTTTAAAACGAAAATCGCTGTAAAGTGAAACAATCTTTTTCACTTGAATACTGACATGTTTACACATCATTACTAATTAGCAACTTGAGCTAGGCCTAAAAAATGTATATCAATACACATTACTTACCGAAAATATTCACCTTAGCTTTATGGTGAAGATAATTGAGGAATGGGTTCTTAACTTGTCAATTTTTTTTTTGGGGTGTGTGGGGTTTGGTTTTTT
>NW_026470454.1:0-11203 GCF_026875155.1 Cherax quadricarinatus | reverse complement strand
AGGCAGGCGGGACACGGGGTCCAGCAACTGGCTTCTCAAATTCAACTCTGGAAAAATGAAAGGTCGTGAAGCGGAGAAGGGCAAAGAAGGCCCAGAGTATAGGCTAGGGGGCCCAAAGACTGCAAACCCTGCTCAAGAGAAATTTTCCCCGTGAGTATAACACCGAACACGTCCCCGGGAAGCACACATCAACCAGATAACTGCTGCAAAATGGACGCCTGGCAAACCCTGAGATTAGCTTTCCCGGGATCCCTTGAAGGAACTTTAAAGACATATACACCGTGTAGTCAGGCCCATACTGGAGTATGCAGCACCAGTTTGGAACCCGCCCGGGTCAAGCACGTTAAAAATTAAGAAAGGGCAAAGGTTTGCGAAAAGGGTTAGTTCCAGAGATCAGGGGAATGCCTACGAAGAATGGTTAAGGAAAACGGCCTGACGACACTGGGGACAGGGGGTTTTGGGGGAGACATGTAACGACAAAACCAAAAGCTGCGTGGAATAGACAAGGGGACAGAGACAAGAGTTCTAGAGAGGGGACAAGAAAACAAAGGGTCACTCGGGGAATTTTGAAGACTCAGATGAGTAAAAGGGTTTTAGGGAAGTATTTTTTTCAGTCAAAGGGTCAAAAGGTTGGAACAGCTGCGGTGATTAGTGGAGGCAGGAACCATACATAGCTTTAAGACAAAGGTATGATAAAGCTAGGAGCAGGGAGAGAGAGGACCTAGTACTTTCAGTGAAGAGGAGGGGCCAGGAACTGATTCACCCTTGCAACCACATTTAGGTGAGTACAATTGGGTGATACATCAGGGCCATTTATAAGGTACCCCTTTTCAAGAGGGGGTAAGTCCCCTTTCCCCCCAAGAACAATTAAATTTATTTTTGGCAGGGATTCAACAAGTTAGATGAAAAGTTCTTGAGTTTTTGGGTCCAGTTACATGATAGCATCATTTAGTTGCTGCAGATTTATCACCGCATATTTAGTATAATTTCTTGCTCTACCAAAACCCCCAAAGTTTTTATGCCAAATTCTGCCTTACCACTGCATTTCGGAGCGGAAATCCGATTTATGACAAGGTGATTTTTTTTTTTTCCAATCTTCAACGTCCCTTGTCAGTCTGTCCCACTGTACCCCTCAGTTTCCTTTTTTTTGGTGATAGGAGAGGATCGGGTTCGAATGTTGTGTTTTCAGAGAGTTCTTTTTCCATTTTTGTGTTGTAACAAAAGGGTTGTTTGATTACTGTCATCTTGTCAGCTTGAACCATTTTTTGGGGCTTCTCCTCCGACCCCCTCTCTTTAAAAAAATTTTTTCACCCACACAACGCCGCACACTGAAGTTTTTCCTTTTTTCCACATCATTCTCTGCAAAACTCTAGAGACTGTTGTCCTGAAAGGCCGGGAATTTAAGTTTGAGATAATCAGATTACCCCCGAAACCAAAAATCATTCCAGGGTCAATCAATCACATTCCCTCCTAATATTTGGGGTATAAACAACATGCATTCACAGCTTTAATGCATTGGGGGCTGTTACTTTTTTTGGTTAATGATATTTGCATTAAAGAATAGGTGTAGAGTTCCTAATAAAGTGACCACAGATAATTTTGTATATCCGTTTTCAATATTTTTTAAAACTAGGGGGTAACAAAAAAATAAATTTTATCTTCATTAAAAGCGGTTTAGGTATACGACCCCATGAAATGGCCCATTATGCTTCCCCCTTTTATGCTTTAGACTTAAAAAGAAGGTTTTTTTTCTGAACTCTAGTAACATTAAAAGAAAAGTTTTTTACGTAAAAAGAAGGACACATTTTTTCCCAAATGGAAAAACTAAGGGTTTTAGTGTTGGCCATGGCCATGGAGGTGCATAGTGGCCATGCTGAGATTACCTGCATAAATTCCGTCAAACAGTAAAAATACATTTTGTTTAACTTTAATATGCAAAATACATTTTCGTATCAATAAAAAAAGACCCGTCAGTAACACAAAGACCATACAGTAAACACAAAGACCAACATAACACAAAGACCATACAGTAACACGAAGAAACGTACTGTAAAACAGAAAACCAGTACTGTAAACAGAAGACCCCGTACGAACACAGAAGACCCTACAGTAACACAGAAGACTAGTACAGTAAACAGAAAAACCGTACGTAAACCAAAAGCCAGTACAGTAACACGAAGCCAGTACTGTAACACCGAAGCCAGTCTGTAACACAGAAAACCATACTGTAAAACCCGAAACCCGTACAGTAACACAGAAACCATTTCAGTAACACAAAGACCAGTACAGTAACACAGAAACCTACAGTAACCAAAGACCCGTACTGTAAAAAAAGACCAGTACAGTAAAACAAAGACCCTCTGTAAAAACAGAAGACCATACAGTAAACACAGGACCAGACAGTAAAAAAAAACAATACAGTAACCAGAAACAAGTACATAACACGAAGACCGTACAGAACACAAAGTCAGAAATAACACGAAGACCAAAGTAACCCCGGGGAAAAGACAGTAACAAAAGACCAGACGTAAAACGAAACCATAAATAACACAGAAACCGTACGTAACACAGAAGATAAGTCGTAACACAAAAACCAGTACAATAACACAGAAGACCAGTACGTAACACAGAAGACCATACAGTAACATAGAAGCCCGTACATAAAACACAGAAGACCATACATAACACAGAAGCAAGTACAGTAAACTTTAAAACCAGTGCAGAACACAAAGACAAATACATAACCAGGCGGTCAGTAAGTAACAAAAAGAGACCCTAATAGCACAGACGAAAAGTCAGAAAAAACAACGATCGTACAGTAATACAGAAACAGTACAGCAACACAGAAACAAACAGTAACACAGAAGACCAGTACAGTAACAAAAGACCATCAAAAACACAGAAGACCAGACAGTACACAGAAAAAAGTCAGTAACATAGAAACCAGTAAGAAACATGAAGACCAGTACAGACACAGAAGACCAGTACAGTAACACAGAAGACAAGTCGTAACACTTAAGCCCAGTGCGTAAACGAAGACAAGTACAGTAACTCAACGGTCGTACAGTAACACAGAGGGGGACAGAAGAGCCAGACGAAAAGTACAGAAAAAAAACCGACGTACAGAAAATACAGAAGACCAGTACAGCAACCAGAAAAAAGTACAGTAACACAGAAACCAGACAGAAACACAGAAAACCGTACATAAAAAGTAGACCAGTCAGTAACCAAAACCCCGTACAGAACACAGAAGACCATACAGTAACCAAAAACAGTACATAACAAGAAGACCAGTACAAAACACAGGCGTCAGTACAGTAACACAGAGGCCCAGTACGTAACACAATGACAAATACATAACTAGACGATCGTACAGTAACAAAAAACCCATACAGTAACACAGAAGAGAACTACAGTAACACAGAAGACCTACAGAAACACAGAAGACAAGTACAGTAACACAGACGATCAGTACAGTAACACAGAAGACCAGTACAGAACACAAAAGACCATACGTAACAGACATCAGTACAATAACAAGAAACCAGTACAGTAATGCAGAAGACAATACAGAACAAATACGATCAGTACAGTAAACAAAAGACCATACGAACAAAGTTACGTACGGACAGGAAGACCATACAGTATAGAGAAAAAAAATAAAGTAGAGGGGGCTGGGTTTATACAATAGGGGGAAACCCTTTTTGGGAACGCGCACGACTGAAATAATTTTTGCAAATGTTAACTTTGGTGAAGCATTAATGTTGCTCCTCTTTAAATATTTTTAAAATTGTTACTCCGGGGAATAAACACAAATAAGAACATTCGACTCCTTCAGAGAGGTGGAGGGGGAAAAACATCACAGTGGTTTCCCCTCTCAAGGGGGCGGGAGTGGGAAAAACACCACGTGGTATGTCGGGAGGGGGGAGTGGAATACCCAAAACCCGTGACACTGGTCAGATTGACACTTTTGATTCCAAATTAGCATATCAAAAATTGAAATAATAATAAAATAATAATGACAATAATAATAAAAATAATAATAAAAATTATTATAATAAAACGATTATTTCGCCCAAACTTCGCCTCAGAGTTATCTCGAGTTCCCCAGCCCGCCACGTGGGGGCCAGGGGCCGTTTTAAGGTCCCCCTCCCCCCCCCCCCTTCCCCAGGTTCATGTTCCAGAATCCATTCGTGGGCCCCCCCCGGAAATTTTCCCCCCCTTCCTCATTTCCCTAAGGTCAGCCTCCCTCCCCTTCCCCCTTTTCTCTGCCTTCCAGCCCACCTTCCCCAGGTTTTCATGTTCCGGAATCCATCCGCCCCCGCCGGTTTTTTCCCCTTTTTCCACTTCCCCAAGGTCATGTCCCAACCGTATTCTGTTTCCCCCCATTCATAAAAGGGGAAATCCACCGTCCGCCCCCGGATTCTTCCCTTCCCCCACTTACCCAAGGTCAGCCTCAATGTAGAATTCATGCCTTCCCAAAGTTCAGTACCAGGAGTCACCCCCGGCCCCCGCCACCGATATCCCCCTTTCCTCCTTTCCCCCAAGGTCAGCCAAAAAAAAACAACCTTCCTCAATTTCCTTATCCAGGAATCCATCCTTTCGCTCCCGATGCTTCCCTTCGACACTCCCCTAAGGTCGGGGGTGCCTTCCGCGGTTTCAGTGTTTCCATTTTCCCCGAGCAGCGGTTCCCACCCCATGCCTTGCACATGGAATTTGGTCTTGTCTAGTGGTCTAGGTAAGACGTCCAGGGAGGGAATTTACGGAGGTGACACACACAGAAAATGCGTCCAAATTACCCCACCAAGACACCGCGCCCGTACCCCAGTTTAAAATGCCCCAAACTGTCACACAGTTCGGCCCTTCGGAGAGGCAATTAAAAACAAATTTTGGAATTTCCTTTTTATTACAAAATGAATTTATCTTAGTACATGTTTTTTTTTAGTTATTTTAAAAGTTTAAAAAATATTTGTGAGTGTTTTATTTTTTTAGATGAATGTCCAATGTTTAAGACTTGTCCCCTCCATCAAAACGTATTCATGTACTTTGTTTTCATTTTTATTTACTTATTCGTCTTTTTCATTTGACACTCAAAGGCTAACAACTCACAAACTACACATATATTATTATTTTTACACACATTTGTATGTCTCCACCCACCTTATCAACCCATTTCATAAAAATGTTTTCATAAAAAAAAAACCCCAAACGCGTCCCAAAATTACAAATCGCACACATGCATACAATCACGCAAATTCTCTCCTCTCCTTTAACATTATGAGGCACCACACGAAGCACAACACTCGTCCAAATCCCCTGCCCGAATACTCTGCATACAAAACTTATCACTTTTTCATAACATACTTTTATATAGAGGGAATGTTTCAAACCCTAAAACAATTTTGTTGACTCAGAGTTCCCAAAAAATTCGCTGAATAATTTTCAGTCACCAAAAGTCGTCTCTCATCACACTTATCTCCCCCAGTGAACAATACAAAAATTGCTATAAACAACAAAAACAGAAAAAAAATAAATCTTGAGGATAAAGCGACCAATGGTAGCCGACCCGTTGACGTAAAAAATTTCGGGAGTGCCCTCAAGGCAAATTCGCTTCGTTGTTTATTGCTGTACTGACATTTTGCAAACCTATCACAACAAAAAAAACTTCTTTTACAACAGTTTTTTATTTTGTTTAACTTTTCAAGGTAGTTCATCCTGAACATCATAAGAGTAAAGACGGATCCAGGGGCTTAGAATCAACAGGTGGAAACACAGCCAGGCTATACATACACCCACACCAACACACAACACACTGTTACGACTTGATGTCGTAAATTTTAAAAAAGGTCCCCGGCTCCTAAAGGTGATCACATTTTTGCTAGGGGGTTTTTTAAAAAATTTAACTGAAAAACACACAACTTTTGGGCTAGCATGCTCATACAAATTAAACATGATGAAAATAATTTATGTTTGTAAAAAGGGCATAAAAACTCACCTATACAAAAAATATATCTACATTAATAATATATATAACTAACAACCCACTCCAAAAAAAAACCCCCCACAACAGTTCACATAAGCTCACTAGCACACTGCTACTAATGAATTAAACAAAATAAATCATCAGGGAGGCACCATGACCATACACACCCCCGTCTTCCAACTTCATGTCCTGGCAACTAATTACCACAGGCAAAACACCATACAGTACTCTCCAAAAACACAGGCCTCTGCATACTAGGGCTTTACAAATAACATGAGAGCACCAAAAAATAAACAAATAGAATACAACTAAAAACTTGGCAATATTACTGTACTCAAACTACCGCCCCAAACATGATGACTTTACCCCGTCACCACCCCACTCGTACTGAACTACAAACACATCTCTCATCTCTCCTGTCCTGGCCACTGCCTGACTGACAGGAAATATAGCGCGTTTTTCCTTCAAGAGAATAATACAACGTCCGATTTTAGTATTCTAAACAACCCGAAAATGACGTTATATATGGAGCGTTATTTATATCCAATATTTTGCTGCATGTCACTGCGTAATACACACACACACACACACACACAACACACACACACACACCACACACACATCACTCACCCACACACACACACACACAACACACACACACTCACACTCTCATACACAACCACACACACACAACACACCCACACAAACACAACACACAACACTACAACACAGCACACACACACACACACACACACCCACACACACACAAAACACACAAACACACACATACACCAACACACACACACACACACACACACCACACAACACACACACACCACACACACACACACACACACACACACACACACACTGCTGTCAGCAGAGTCAGCCATCAGTATAAATGAAATGAGGCAATAAGAAGGATAAGACGAAAAGGGTAAAAAACTTTAAAGAATGTCATAATCATAGTGGAATAAGACTGTTGACCAGACCAGGTAAAGTGTATGTCGGAAACATAAACACATATGCAGTTTAATGTAATCCTTTATTGACAAAAGCGTGTTTCGTCGCCCCTACAGTGGCTTTTCTCAAGTCACAAACAGATCTACCTGGGTTGGAAGGTACGGGAGTATTTATAGACAGGTTCAGAATGTTGAGGTCAGGTGGAGAATGCTGGATCAGGGCCTCAGAGCTCGATCAGGGCCCCAGAGCTGGATCAGGGCCTCAGAGCTGGATCAGGGCCCCAGAGCTGGATCAGGGCCCCAGAGCTGGATCAGGGCCTCAGAGCTGGATCAGGGCCCCAGAGCTGGATCAGGGCCTCAGAGCTGGATCAGGGCCCCAAGCCCGGATCAGTGCCCCAGACTTTGATCAGGGGCCCCAGTGCTTGGATCAGGGGCCCAGAGCTGGGATCAGGGCCCCAGGAGTTGATCAGGCCTCCAGAGCTGGATCAGGCCCCGAGCTGGATCATGTCCTCAGAGCTGGATCAGGGCCTCAAAGCTGATCAGGGCCCCAGAGCTGGATCATGGCCCCAGAGCTGGAATCAGGGCCTCAGAGCTGGATCAGTGCCTCAGAGCTGATCAGGCCCCAGAGCCTGGATCTCAGTTTGGCTGTCCTACCTTCCTAATTCCGTTTTATTTTTTCTTATAGTTAGTGTAAAGGTTATTACCTATTTATAAATAACATATCGATAGTAATTATTTGTGTTATCATAACTGTTGTGAGAACAATACATGTACTCACAACTTTCTTTCTCCTGCGCTCATAACACTACTGTAAATACTTCAGTAAAGCAATATTTCTGCAACCTTTTTCATCACTGCTTCTTCCATAACTTAAGATGAAGTTTCTGTTCGGTTTTAAACCGTTTCATGATTAATCATTGCAACCCATTTAATCAAGACTTACCAACTGAAAAATAATTTAATTAGGAAGATATGAAGTAAAGAAAGTATGTAATGTACTTAATATGAAGTGTACAATGGTTAGTTAGACGACAATCTACTAGACATTATCACCATAGTGTTTTCAGACAGTTCCATGGTACAGTTATCTTAACTTCTGTACATCACAGATCACAACACACATCAAGAGGATAGGAGTGAAGAGGATAGAGTGATCAGTAATCAACGAGGAAACCATAATAACCACGGGCGGGATTTGAACCCGCGGTGTTTTGTGAATGTTTTCTACGTAACACTGTGGATGTTGTGAATGTTTCCTAGCGTAACACTGTGGATGTTGGAATGTTTCTAGCGTAAAAACACTGTGGATTGTTGTGAAGTTTCAAAACGTAACACTGTAGATGTTGTGAATGTTTCTAGCGTAACACTGTGGATGTTGTGAATGTTTCTAGCGTAACACTGTGGATGTTGTGAATGTTTCTAGCGTAACACTGTGATGTTGTGAATGTTTTCTAGCGTAACACTGTGGAGTTTGTGAATGTTTCTAGCGTAAACATTGTGGGATGTTTGAAAGTTTCTAGCGTAAACACTGTGGATGTTGTGAATTTTTTAGTGAATCACTGTGGATGTTTGTAGTGGAACACTGATGGATGTTGTGGAAAAAAAAATGTTTTGTAGTGGAACACTGTGGGATGTTTGGATTTTGTTGGAACACTGTGGATGTTTTGGATGTTTGTAGTGGACACTGTGGATGTTTGTGGATGCTTGTAGTGGAACACAGTGGAACTTGCACAGGCAATAATTCACAAAATTTTTTCCTGTTACCGTACAACGAACGTTTGAAATTAAATCGTTGAAATTCAAAAAGCTGAAAATAGAAAAGAACCCAGAGACCCACTCAAAGTCCCGAAGGTTCCAGATAGGGAAATTAGATAAGAAAAAAAACAATTACGTATATGGAAAAACCAAAAGATTAACATATCGGTAGGTCAAAAGAGAGACAATCTACAGGAGAATAAATAAGCAGAAGGGGCACTTAAGAAAATCAGTATATTCAATTAAAAAGAGAAATTTAAAAAACGGAATAAAGAAAAGTCAAATAGACATTATGAAGTTAAAGTCGAAATGAACTCGAGTAAAGAATAACTAAAGGATTCTTTCATGTAAATAAAGAGAAAGATTATGGACAAGATCAGATCCACTAAAAGTTGCTCAGGTTAACGACTGAGTAAAGTAAAAGGACACAAGTGCAACTAATGTGACTTTTTTATTGTGGCAACGTTTCGCTCACCAGGAGCTTTGCAAGCCGTTACAAACAGTACATAGACACAGAGGATATATATGGCTTAAGTAGATGATGCAATACTGGTGGTAGAACAATTAAATTGCACATGAGTAAATGTATATAAAAGCTAATTGCAAGTTAATTGTTCTCCCATTTTATTTACTATCTACTCCCACCTGAAATTATATTATTTACTACTATACCACCTGCAATATTTATTACTACTACTACTACCACTGCATATTATATTACTATCAAATCCACCTGCAATCACACCTCACTCTAAGCCTATATATACCATCTGTGTCCATGTACTGTTTGTAACGGCTTGACAAAGCTCCTGGAGAGCGAAACAATAAAATGTCAAATAAATGTCAATAAATGTCACAATAAATTTGCCACAATAAAATGTCACATTATTTTGCACTTGTGCTTTTATTTACATATTGTGGGTAATTCTATCAAAATATATAACTGACTGAGAGTTAGAAACAGATGTGCTCAGTCTTCAACACTTGTCACAGTAAAGAAACACAAGTCAGTACAGTAACAACAAGAACAGTAAGCACAGTAACACACATCGTACAGTAACCAAAAAAAATCGTAAAGTAAAACAAAAGATCAGTACAGAACAATTTCCCGAGAAGATCAGTACAGTAAATAACACAGAAGATATTTCAGTAAACAAAAGACAGTACAGTACATAAAGAAATCAGTTACAGTAACATAGAAGATCAAGATAGTACAGTAGCACAGAAGATCAGTACAGTAAACACAGAAGATCAGTACAGTAACAAAAGAAGAAGTTCAGTACATCAGTAACACCAAGTGGTACGTAAGGAGCCCGGAGTGGAATAAACACCGTGGCTACTGTCAGGGAGCTGGAGTGGGAATAACATCACCGTGGCTACTGTCAGGGAGGCTTGGAATGGGAATAACATCACCGTGGCTACTGTTTAGGGGGGGTGAGTGGGAAAACTCACCGTGGTACTGTCAGGGTGTGGATGGGAATAACACACCGTGGCTACTGTCAGGGAGGAGGAGTGGGAATAACATCACCGTGGTACTGTCAGGGAAACTGGGAGTGGGGAAAAAACCCATGGCTACTGTCAGGGAGGGGGAGTGGGAATAACATCACCGTGGCTACTGTCAGGGAAAGGGTGGAAGGGGAATAACACCACCGTGGCTACTGTCAGGGAGGCTGGAGTGGGAATAACATCACCGTGGCTACTGTCAGGGAGGCTGGAGTGGGAATAACGCCACCGTGGCTACTGTCAGGGACGCTGGAGTGGGAATAACATCACCGTGGCTACTATCAGGGAGGCTGGAGTGGGAATAAGACACAATAGCTACTGTTGAGGCCGACGCTTTTGAATCAAAATCATGAATAGTAATTAATAATAATAACAATAAAATTATTTGCGACCACTGTCAGCCTCAGAGTTATCTCTGAGTTACCAGACCTTGCCACGTGGAGGCCAGTGGTTCGTCTTAAGGTCCCCCCCCTCGCCTTCCCCAGGTTCATGTGTCCAGGAATCCATCCGTGGGCCCCCGGATGTCTCCCCTTTCTCAGTTCCCTAAGGTCAGCCTCGCCTCGCCTCTCTCTCTCTCTCTCTCTCTCTCTGCCTTCCAGCCTCAGCCTTCCCCAGGTTCATGTATCTAGGAATCCATCCGCTCGCTCCGGATGTCTCCCCTTCCCCACTTACCCAAGGTCAGCCTCAACCACAACCTTCCCCAAGTTCATGAATCCAGGAATCCATCCGTTCGCTCCCGGATGTCTTCCCTTCCCCACTTACCTAAGGTCGGCGGTGCCTTCCCCGGATCAGTGTCTCCAGGAGTCTACTTGTGTCACCTGAGTGGACTCCCTTCCCCACTTCCTCAGAGTCAGCGGTATTTTGCTTCCTTGGATCATTATCCAGGAAACCATCCGTCTACCGCGGATGTCTCCCCTTCCCCCCTTACCCAAGGTCAGCCTCAACTCAGTATTCATGCCTTCCCCCCGGTATTACCCGGAATCCTCGCTCGCTCCGGATG
>NW_026470453.1:0-12497 GCF_026875155.1 Cherax quadricarinatus | reverse complement strand
ACGGCCCATACGAGGGCAGGTCTTATCAAAACGACATTACCAAAAGTACTCAAAAACAACTCCGCCCCCCCGACACCAATCAAACCCAGCCCCTCCTGCTCATTTTTGTCCTCTCTTCTTAAAGCTACCCAAGGTCCTAGCCTCTATCACCCCACGGGGAAGACTGTTCCACGCTCTACAACTCTGTTAGAAAACCAGTACTTACCTATGTCCTTTCTAAATCTAAATTTACCAATTTAAAATCCATTTTCCTGGTTCTTACCTGGTTCGACACCCTCAGTACTTTATTAATGTCTCCCTTGTTTATGCCCGTCATCCACTTATAAGAACATAAGAATGTAGGAACATGCAAAAGGGCCCTTAGGGCCCCATACGAGGCAGGGTCCTTATCAAAACGACATTACCTAAAGCTACTCAAGAAACAAACTCCCGCACCCCCAACCCAATAAAACCCAGCCCCTCCCACTCATATATTTGTCCAGTCTCTTCTTAAAGCTCCCCAAGGTCCTGCCTCTATCACCCCACTGGGAAGACAGTTCCACGCATCTACAACTCTGTTAGAAAACCAGTACTTCCCTATGTCCTTTCAAAATTTCTAAATTTATCCAACTTAAATCCATTATTCCTGGTTCTTACCTGGTTCGACACCCTAGTACTTTATAATGTCTCCCTTGTTTATGCCCGTCATCCACTTTACACTTCAATGATATCCCCCCTCATTCTACGCCTTCCAGAGAGTGGAGATTTAAGGCTTTAAGTCTATCTTATACGGGAGGTTCCTTACACAGTAAATCATTTTAGTCATTCTTCTCTGTATGTTCTTAATGAGTCTATTTTCCATCCTGTAGTAAGGGGACCAAAATGAGCAGCATAATCTAAATGAGGCCTCATAGTGATGTATAGAGCTGTAAAATAACTTTTGGACTTCTGTTACTTATACTTCTTGAGATAAATCCAAGTAATCTGTTGGCCTTGTTGCGCACACTGAGGCACTGCTGTCTTGGCTTTAGATTTCTGCTTACCATGGACCCCCAAGTCTTTTTCACATTCTGTATGACCAAGCTCTACTTCACCTAGATTTAGCTTCGAGGGTTATTTTCATTACCAAGGGCAAGTACCTTACACTTATCCACATTAAACTTCATCTGCCATTTCTCAGACCAAGACATTAATTTGTTCAAATCGTCCTGGAGTTCATTGATATCCTCCTCAGAGTAAATTATTACGGCCTATCTTGTATCATCAGCAAACTTACTCATGTCACTAGTAATCCCTTCATCAAGGTCATTTTAAAGTATTATGAACAAGAGGGGGCCTAAAACTGATCCTTGTGGAACGCCCCTAGTGACTAATCCCCATTCAGATTTCACTCCATTAATGGTAACTCTTGCTTTCTATTGGTAAGCCATGCCTCAATCCATGCTAGAACTTTACCTCCCATTACATTTAGCTGCCACTTTTCTTAAGAGTCTCTTGTGAGGTACTCTGTCGAAGGCTTTTACTAAAATCCAAAAAAACAATATCATATTCCTTATCACTGTCAACTGCCTCAAATGTTCTATTGAAGAACGTCAGTAAGTTTGTCAGGCAGGAACGACCTCTCGTGAATCCATGCTGAGATTCATTTTTCAAGTTATTTCTCTTCAAAGTGATTCTGATAATGTCCCGCTTTAATTGATTCTAATAACTTGCCCACTGTAGATGTCAGGCTTATTGGACGGTAATTTGGAAGGAGTGGACTTATCCCCTGATTTGAATATAGGGAACCACATTGGCCATCTTCCCCATCTCTGGCACAACACTGGTAAGGATGGGACGCATTGAAAACACTCGTTAATGGTGACTAAGCTCCATCTTGCATTCCTTAAGTTCCCCTTTAAAACAAAAATCATCGGGGGCCAGGGGACTTATTTTGTTTCAGTTTGTCTATCTGTTTAATAACCATGTCCCTCGTGACAGTTTAAAATTAGTTAACTTAAATTCATCAGGAACTAAATAATTGTTAATTACTGGAATCTCATTTACATCTTCCTGTGTAAAAACTGACAAAAAATAGTCATTAATTAAGGAACACATTTCCAGTTCATTATCGTTCAGCTGTCCATTCCCAGATTTCATGGGTCTCTTTTTCCTTACCTTCGTCCTATACAATTGAAAGAACCCTTTGGATTAGTATTATTCATTAGCGACTCTAATTTCATAGGTACACGTTACCTTTCTATATCGCCTTTTTTTTACTCTCTTTTATGCTGAACATATGGTCAGTAAGGTTAACCTCTTCCTCATTCTGGGATGCGCCTATATATTCCCTTTTCTCCCTAATGATGCTTTAACATCCTGTTGACCCATTTGGGATCGTTTCATTATTAGACCTTATTTCTCTTGGGGAATTGTATATACTCTGGGCACTGTGTGCATTATTAGAAAACAATCCAAAATGCAGATCCCTTCATATTTCATAAGTATGATTATCGTCATAAAATCTGTAGCTTAGATAACCCAATCAAGATTAGACAGTTGTTCCCTAAGTCCCTATATTCGGCAGAACGAATAAATCGTGGGATTTTACGGTATTATCATTATTCTTGCATTCCCAATTAAGCTGAGGTGATGGATTTGTATCACTTGCGCCAAGCTTCAGTGTTTTCCAGATTATTCACTAGTGTTTCTTTATTTGACATAGACTAGGTCTAGCAATTTATTACCCACTGGTAGGTTTCAGTTACACTACTGTTTCAGAAAACAGTCCTGAATGTTTCCATGATGTCACTGGACCTCTAGATTACCTGTCAAAGAATTCCAGTCAATTTGGCTATAAAGTTAAAATTCCCCTACTATGACTACGTTACTGTGTCAGAAGCCCTAACAATTTCGTCCCAAAGAAGTCTCCTCTATGTGATCACAAGCCTGGAGGTCGGTATATTAAACCTAGAATTAGCTTTTTCTTGACCCTCCACGAACTCTACCCAAAACAGACTCCTGTTAAGCTCCATCTATTTTATACCTCTTTTTTATGAACAATTATTATGTTCTTATGTTCTTATGTCCTCCCTGTTCGATGGTTTTCTGCCTTCCCCCTTACTGGGAAATCTCAAACCTTCTTTTAAGCCCTATATCTTCAGCTAGGCTCTTTAGGTTTCGTTCTTTCAACGTCCTGAAAGTATTTCCTCCGTCAGGAGGAGCTGCCCAGTGCTAGGGCCAGCTTCGTTGTTTCTCTCAAGATCCTCTGCATGTTGCTTGGGGTCGTCTTTAGGTGTAGTCTGTTCAGAAGGTGCTTTGGGTAATATAAACCCTACTTGAGCACAACAAAAGAAAATGGTTTTCAAAAATTTGTCTCCAGTTACATTTGAGACTACGCAAGAAATAAAACAATTATACAAGTACAAACACTTATGCAATTTACAACACAGAAATAATATAGGGTTATCCTTGGGTAGTATTTCTTTCTTCTCTAGGTTACTGCTTTCACTCAGTGTTGTCATATTCTGCGTCAGTCCTTCTGTGCCCGGGAAGGTGAAGTGCCGGATGCAACATGAAAGAAATCTGGGTCGTTTGTCGGTTATCCTTGGTAATCTTGCTTCCAGCTTCTGGAAGAAATCTTATGCAACAGGGCATCCTTGTAGCATCTACTGCGTCCCGGGAAAAAGGTTAGGTTTAGGTAAGAAGTGCCGAAAACGTCAATAGATGCGACAGTTGCTCGTTGGTATCAGACTGTTGGGTCCAGTGTAGTGTTCCTTCGACCCACTACCCTCTCGGCTCGCTCAGAGTTTTCAGGACCTTGCCTTCGTTGTTGTCCACTCAAACTCGTTAGGTTTGGTTGGGTTTTCTCTAGTTCTTATGTACTCAATCTCACTGGTATTGGGAATTCTGCTTCGTCAGTCCATCCTGTAGGGACATATCCCTTTCCCAAGGCTATCATCGGTGGATCTCCCCTCTGGGAAGTAATCATCATGATGCCTCATCAATTTCTTCTGTATCCACGTCCAGAGATCATTTATTTCCTCTTTCTAAGTCCTGGGGGCCAGGACCTGTCAAGCACGATGTCAGGATCATTCTGTCATTCCCTTTCGTTGTGTAGTTTGTAGAAAAGTTGGGCTCTATTCTCGTGTCTTGTAGTTCTCTGTAGTGGGGAGATCTGTCCCTTGGTGACCTGTTTCTACCTACTGTAGTCTCTGTCTCGGAATTCCTGTAATAATTTCCTCATTATTTCTTGGTATTAACAATTGATATTTTCTCGAACATACAATGCAACTCCTCCCCCTTCCCATTACATCTATCCACTGGTATAAACTTAAATCCCTGAATTATTACACTCAGCAGTCTTATCACCGACTTTTAAATCTACCACGTTTAGTTTAATCAAAGATATCAAAGTTCCCAGCACATGCATACCAAACGTAGTTCATTAATTTTATTTCTTGCACTTCTTACTGTTAGATAAAATACCTTCTATGTTTTTTCTTCTGGCACATTTTTCTTATTCATCTTTATTTTTTACACATTTTCTGAAAATTATCATTACCCTGAGTTACTCCATGGTCAGTTACTATTAAGATTCTTAATATCAGAGATATGTCGAAATATATCCTTACTTCATTATTAATCATTTAAAACCCATTACCTCTAAACTTAATCCTAGTTTAAGGTCCTAACAACCCCCCTCAAAGAGGAGAAATGGGGAGCCTCTAGGCGAAGATAGTAAACACCTGGCAAAGAGAACCTGGGCGGTAGACGAGACACCAATGACCGAACAAGGGGGGGGTTTTCCTGGCCCCAGCAGTGGGCAAGAGAACTCCGGATTCTGCTCAAGGGGCACCCCGGAACAAGCGGATTGTGAAATCTCTCTTGCTAAAACTCTGAAGACTCTGCTAGACAGGGTTACTAAGCTGGAATCCCCTCCGAAGAAGGGGTCCGAAAAATAGGCTCGACTTCAACTGATAGGAAAAGGAGGCCAGACAAACACAGGAACAAGGAAAGAATTCTACGGTGACAACAGAAACATCTACAAGAGCATTACAAAAACAACGATAAACTACCAGAGGAATTAATGGAGGAATTTATTACAGGAATTCCGACAGAGTCTACAGTAGGAACAGCGTCACCACACAGGGACAGAATCTCCCCCTAACTGGAAGACTACAGACACGAGATAGGGCCCAACTTCTACAAACTACAAACGGAATGGGGATGGACAGATTGATACCTGACATCGTTCTTCATCAGGTCCATTCATCACACAGGTCCTGGGCCCAGGACTTGAAAAGAAATAAATGATCTCTGGACGTGGTTACGAGGAAGATTGATGAGGCTCATGTGATTTGGATTACTTAAAAGGAAGATCCACCGAAAGAATAGCTTGGGAAAGGGATTTGTCCCATTTCCGGATGGACTGACGAAGTGCAAGATTCCCCAAGACCAGTGAATTGCGAGGGACAGAAGAAACTAGAGAAAAACCCTACCTAAACCTAAGAGGTTTGAAGTGGGACAACACGATGGCAGAGGTCCATGAAATCTCTGGAGCGAACGGAGAGGGTAGTGGGTCGAAGGAACACTACACGGGACCCATCAGTCTGATACCAACGAGCAAAACTTGTCTCATTCTATTTGACGTTTTCGGCACTTCCCCTACCCAAAACCATAACCTTTTTCCCGGACGCGTCAGTAGATGCTACAGGATGCCCTGTTGCAGTAAGTTTTCTTCAGAAGCTTGAGAAATTACCTAGGATAACCGACAAACGATCCAGATTTCTTTCTGTTGTCAATCGGCACTTCAACTTCCGGGCACTGAAAGGACTGACGGGAGAGTTTTGACAAACACTGAGTGGAAGCTATTAACCTAGAGAAGAAAGAAATACTTACCAGGATAACCTTTTATTAATTTATGTGTTGTACTTGTATATGTGTTGTAACTTGTTTATTTGTTATTTTACTTGCGTAGTTCACATATGTAAACTGGACAAATTTTTGAAAAGCCTTTTCTGTTGTTGTGCTCAGAGTGGGTTTTATGAACCAAAACCCTTCTGAACAGACAACCACCTAAGAGTCCCCTAGCTACATGAGAGGATCGTGAGAGAAATCAACGAGACTGGCCCTAGACGGGGGCAGCTCCTCTGACGAGGAAATCTTTTACTGGACGTGACAGACGAAACCTACAAGAGACTAGCTGAGATATGGGCTCTAATAATAGGTTTTGTGATTTCAGGAAGAGGGGGAAGGCTGGGAAAACCCACTGAACAGGGAGGAACGAACAGGCAAACCTATATCTCTACTGACGGATCCTAAAGCAGCAGATGAAGGGAAAACAACGCAGGATGGACTTCGACAAGCAGATCCGGGACCTGAGAAGTTATTTTCAAAGGGCTGGCTCTCGCTGCCCACCTACCCCGGGCGGAGGCCGGGTCTGCAGGACTCCCTTCAGAAGCATACAATACTACTAAGGTTTCTCTGATTGAAAAAGTTTGAAGACGTTTATTCCGGGCCTTCTCTGTTAAAGACGGGCATCTTAGAGTATTGATAGCAGGAAAACCAGGGGCGGGCTACTGAACTTCGAAAATATCAGGGAACTAGACATTCTTTAACAACAGAATTCAATACTTCGGAAGACTGCCACAAGGAGGTGTGATTCCGGAAAAAATGGGCCAGAAGCCCATACGGGTTATTGTCCCTTACCAGCAATGTGGACTACCAGCCTGGCTCAGGAGACCTTAGAAACAGAGACCAGGTAAACATTACAAACATCTGGCAGCCACCCAAGGCCTGGGACTTACCATTGCCTCGGAACACACATCGACAACTTTAGGCTCGGGCTCTCTTGTTTTTTGAGATTCGGGGAATGAGGGTAACTAAAGATTATAGTTGCCCACGCCCTGTCCTTACCAGGAATACGAAAAAGAAGCTCCACCAGAATCACAACTGTCTTGGATATACACCATAGGCGAAGAGGGACAGAGGAGGAAAGGGGAGCCTCTGGCATAAGATTAGTAAACACCTGGGCAAGTGATCCTGGGGGTTAGAAGAGACACCAAATGACCAAACAAGGGTCCTGCCCCAGCAGTGGAAGAGATTTCCGCCAGCTACAGGGGCACCCCCGGAACAAGCGGATTTGAACTCCATTGCTAAAACCTGAAGAACTCTGCTAGACAGGGTTACTAAGATGGAATCCCCTTCGAAAAGAAGGGGTTCCGAACAATAAGGCTCGACCCAACAGAAGGGAAAGGAGGGCCAGACAAACACAGAACAAGGAAAAGAAATACTACTGGTTAACAACAGAAACAATACAAGAGCAATTACAAAAACAACTCGTTAACTAACCCAAGCAGAAATTAATGGAGGATATTATTACAGGAATTCCGACAGAGACTAAAGTAGGAACAGGTCACCAAGGGACAGATCTCCCACTCAGGAGAGAGCTACGACACGAGATAGAGCCCCAACTTCTACAAACAACACAACGGGGAAAGGGAGATGACAGATGATCCTGACATCGATCTTCGACAGGTCCATTCCATCACACAGGTCCTGAGGCCCAGGACTTAGAAAGAAATATATGATCTCCTGGACGTGGTGCGAGAATGAATTCGATGAGGCATCATGGATGTTACTTCCCAGGATGATCACCGATGATTGCTTGGAAAAGGGTATGTCCCTACTGGATTGATGACGAAGGCAGAATTCCCAGATCCAGTGAGATTGAGGACAGAAGAAACTAGAGAAACCCTACCCTACTACTCGAGTTTGAGTGGACACAACGAATGAAGTCCTGAAAAACTTGATCGAGCAGAGAGGGTAGTGGGTCGAAGGAAACTACACTGGACATACAGTCTGATACCAAAGAGCAACTTGTTCTTCTATTGACGTTTTCGGCACTTCCTACCGAAACCTAACCTTTTTCCCGACGCTGTAGATGCTTACAGGTTGCCCTGTTGCAGTAAGATTTCTTCAGATGCTGGATGAAATTACCTAGGATAACCGACAAACGATCCAGGATTTCTTTCTGTTGCCATCGGCACTTCAAACTTCCCGGGCACAGAAGGACTGACGGAGAGTTTTTGACAACACTGAGTGAGAAAGCAGTAACCTAGTGAAGAAAGAAATTCTACCCAGGATAACCTATTTATTATTTTATGTGTTGTATTGTATATGTGTTGTACTTGTATACTTTGTTATTTCTTGCGTATAGCTTCTCAATTATGTTAATGGACAAATTTTTGATAATGCACTTTTATGGTGTTGTGCTCCTCAGAAGTAGGGTTTTATGACCCAAACCCTTGGCATAACAAGACAAACGCCTTAGACGTCCCCTAGCAACATGCAGAGATCTTTGAGAGAAAAAATCGAGCCATGGGCCTAGCACGGGGCAGCTCCTCTGAACATTCTAACAAGCTCCTCCGACGAGGAGATCTTTCTGGACGTGACAAGACGAAACCTACAAGTGCCTAGCTGAAGATATGGGCTTAAAAATAGGTTTTGAGATTTCCAGGAAGGGAGGTAAGGGCTGGAAACCACTGAACAGGGAGGGACCTAACAGGCAAACCTATATCTCTACTGACGGATCCTACAGCAGCAGATGAAGGGACGACAACGCAAGGATGGACTTTAGACCAAGCAGATCCGGGACCCTGAGAAGTATTTCAAAGGGGCTGAGGCTTCGCTGCCCACATATCAGGTGGGGAGGGGGTCCTGGCAGGACTCCCCTTCAGAAGCAACAATACTACGAAGGTTTCTCTGATTGAAAAAATTGAAGACCTTATTCGGCCTTCTCTGTTTAAAGACAGGACTCTTAGAGTATTATTTTGAATAGCAGGGGTAAACCTAGGGCCGGCTACTGAATCTTCGAAAATTATACAGGGGAAATAGACTTCTTTAACAACAGATTCAATACTTCGAAGAGCTGCCACATGGCTAGGTGTGTTTTCGGAAATGGCCAAGAAGCCCATACGGGTACTGTCCCTACCAGCACATGTGGACTACCCGGCCTGGCTCAGGGAGACCTTAGAAGCAGAGACCAGAAAACATTACAAACATCTGGCAGCCACCCAAGCCCTGGGACTTACCATTGCCTCGGAACACACAGTCGAAAAGCTTAAGGCTCTGGGCTCTCTAGTTTTTGAAGAATTCGGGGAAGAGGTATCTAAAGATATAGTTGCCCACGCCCTGTCCTTCACGAGAATACCGAAAAAGAAGCTCCCAGAATCACAGTGAGATTGAGGACAGAAGAAACTAGAGAAAACCCTACCTAACCTACGAGTTTGAGTGGACAACAACGAAGGCAGGTCCTGAAAACTCTGAGCGAGCCGAGAGGGGGTGGGTAGTGGGGTCGAAGGGAACACTACACTGGACACAAACAGTTGATACCAAACGAGCATTACATAAACAACGATAACTACAGAGAAATAATGGAGGGGAAATTTTACAGGAATTCCGACAGAGACTACAGTAGGAAAGGGTCACCCAAGGTGACAGATCTCCCACACTACAGGAGTAGCTACAGAACACGAGTTAGAGCCCCAAACATGTGGACGTGTCTACAAAAACTACACAACGGAAAGGGGATGAATGATTGATCCTGACATCGATCTTCGAAGGTCCGGGGCCAGGACTTAGAAAAGAATAAATGATCTCTGGACAGTGGATACGAGAAGATTTTCGATGAGGCATCATGGATGGATTACCTTCCCGAGATCCACCGATGATAGCTTGGGGAAAGGGTTATGTCCTAAGGATGGACTGACAGAAGGCAGATTTCCCAAGACCAGTGAGATTCAGGACAGAAGAAACTAGAGAAAACCCTACTAACTACGAGTTTGAGTGGACAACAACGAAGGCCAGGTCCTGAAAATCCTTGAGCGAGCGAAGCCCCCCCCCCCCCCGAGAGGGTATGTGGGTCGAAGGGAACGCTACACTGGACCAAACAGTCTGATTCCAACGAGCAACTTGTCTCATCTATTTGACGTTTCGGCACTTCCTACCAAAACCATAACCTTTTCACGGACGCCAGTAGGCTAAAGGATGCATCCTGGTTGCAGTATGATTTCTTCAGAAGCTGGAGAAATTAACCTAGGATAAACCGACAACGACAGATTTCTTTTGTTGCATCCGGCACTTCAACTTCCCGGGCACAGAAGTACGACGGAGAGTTTGACAACACTGAGTGAGAAGCAGTAACCTAGAGAAGAATGAAATACTAACAGGATAACCCTTATATTATTTATGTGTTTGTACTTGTATATGTGTTTTTACTTGTATTTTTGTTATTTTTGCCGTTAGTCTCATATGTTAACTGGACAATTTTTGAATGCCTTTTCTGTTGTTGTGCTCAGAGTAGGGTTTTTTAGGACCAATACCCTTCTGGAATCAGGACAACACCTAAGACGTCCCCTAGCAAAATGCAGAGGAATCTTGAGAGAATTCAACGAGCCTGGCCCTAGCCACGGGGGGGCAGCTCCTCCTGACGAGGAATTTTTTGGACGTGACAGACGAAACCTACAAGAAGCCTAGCTGAAGAGATGGGCTTAAAATATAGGTTTTGAGTTTCCAGGAAGGGGATGGCTGGAAACCACTGAAACAGGGTGGACAATAAGAAATTAAGAATGTAGGAACACTGCAGTAGGCCTACTGGCCCATACGAGGCAGTTCCTTTCAAACGATCTTATCTAAAGCTATCAAGAAAGTAAACAACTCCGCACCCCCAACACCATCAAACCCAGCCCCTCCCCAACCCATTATTGTCCAGTCTCTTCTTAAAGCTACCCAAGGTCCTGCCTCGATCACCCCACTGGGAAAGACTGTTCCACGCATCTAAACTCTTTTAGATAACCAGTAACTTACCTATGTCCTTTCTAAAATTCTAAATTTATCCAACTTAAATCCTTTATTCCTGCTTCTTACCTGGTTCGACACACTGAGTACTTTATTAATGTCTCCCTTGTTTAGGGCCCGTCATCCACTTATACATTTAAATGATATCTCCCCTCATTCTACGCCTTCCAGGAGTGGAGATTTAAGGCTTTAAGTTATTTTCATACGGGGGGTTTCCCTTCACAGAAATCTTTTTTAGTCTTTTCTCGAGTTCTCTAATGGTCTTGCCATCCTGTAGTAAGGGGCCCAAAAACTGGCACATAATCTAAATGGGGCCTCATTTAGTATGTTTAGGCTGAAAAATAACTTTTGGACTTTGTTACTTATACTTCTTGGATAAACCCAAGAAAATTTTGGGCCTTTTTGCGCACACTGAGGCATGCTGTCTTGGCTTTAGATTTCTGCTCCCATGACCCCCAAAGTTTTTTTCCCCCAATTTTGTATGACCAACTCTCTTCACCTAGATTATAGCTTCGGGGGTTATTTTCATTCCCAAGGGAAAGTACCTTAACTTATCCCCATTAAATTTTCATCTCCCCATTTCTAACCAAGACTTTAAAATTTGTTCAAAATGTCCTGGAGTTCATTGATATCTCCTCAGAGTAAATTTTAACGGCTATTTTGTATCATCAGAAAACTTATCATGTCACAGTAATCCCTTCATCAAGGGGCATTAAAGTAAATTATGAACAAGAGAGGGCCTAAAGATCCTTTTGGAAAGCCACTATATAATCCCCCTCGATTTTTACTCCATTAATGGTAACTCTTGCTTTCTATTGGGAAACCATGCCTCAATCCTCTAGAACTTTACCTCCTATACCATGAGCGCCACTTTTCTTTAAAATCTCTTGTGAGGTACTCTGTCCCAAGGCTTCTAAAATCCAAATAAAAAATATCATATCCTTTTCACTTAAAGCCTCAAATGTTCTATTTAAGAACGTCAGAAAATTTGTCAGGCAGGAACGACTCTCGTGAATCCCTGCTGAGATTATTTATCAAGTTATAAGAAATAAGAACATAAGAAAGGAGGAACACTGCAGCAGGCCGTTGGGCCCACTAGGCAGGTCCTTTACAACATCCCACTAACAAACTTTTGGGGTAAGACCAAACATTTGACCTTCCCAATTTTCAATGTACCCAAGAAATAAGTTGATGTGCAAGTCCCACTCAAAACCAACCCCTCACTATGTATTTATCCAACCTAAATTTGAAACTACCCAAAGTCCTAGCCTCAATAACCAATAGGGAGATGTTCCACTCATTACCCTATTTCCCCAAAAACCCAAAACTTTCCCCCATGTCCTTTCTAAATCTAAACTTATCAATTTAAATCCATTATGGGGTTTCTTTGGAGAGATATCCCCAAGACCTTTTTTAAAATCCCCCTTTTTTAAAACCTATCTTCCCCTTATAAATTTTGACAGGTCTCCCCCCTTTTTCGTCTAAAAAGTGAATGTAACTTAAGAGTCTTCAATCTTTCTTCAAAGGGAAAATTTCTAAATGCTTGTATTAATTTTGTCCCCCCCTACGCGAATTTTTCTAACAAATTTATGTCCCTTCTGTAATATGGGGACCCAATTGGTGCTTAATTAGGGGAGGCCCTTCTAATGTGTATAAAGTGCAGTTTTTTGGGCCCTTTT
>NW_026470452.1:0-11724 GCF_026875155.1 Cherax quadricarinatus | reverse complement strand
ACAGAATCATACTCCTGCGAAGCTAAAAGGTCGCTCAATGTCGATACAATGTTAGCGTCCATGTCAGCATCCTCTCTTGCTTGAGGGCTCTCACGTCCACCATATTCTACCACATCGTGGTTGACCGTACCAGGTAGAGTCACGCAGGATGACTCCACGGGCATGGCCCGATCCACCTCATCACTCCACGATTTCAGGCGCGGTAAGTCCTCGATTACTTCTGCCAAATTCCGTCGAGGAGCCTCACCATCCGGACGATGACCACTTCCTGAGGGCAGCTGGCGCTTGACGCATTGTGCAGCAATGTGGTCCAATGCTCCGCAAAGGCGACAAGTTCGTCTCTGACCAGGATACGTAACGTAACACCTGGTACGGAACTCCTCTAGGTTTATGTACGAAGGTATTGGTTGGCGCAGGGACATTTTTAACGTAAACGACCCTTCCTGTAAACCAGCAAAGCGGCCATCAGACCACCGACACATAGTAACCTGGTGGATCGTCCCATAGTATTTGAAGGCGTCACGTATGTCAACTTCGTTAGCCTCAAAGGCACGTTTCGCACACGTACCCATGTATAGTAATGTGAAACGTCGTGCAACTTAACTGTGACTGCTGGGGTTACTTGCTTGCTAACATCCTGATACTGGTTGACAATCTGCTCGTAGGTCTTGGTATCGCAAAACTTGACGAATATCCGTGATAGTCCATTTAAGGCAACGCCACACAGGGATTCACGCTGGATGCCATATACATCGCAGATGATCATCGGCACCAACACATTAATCGATGAGCTGGGGATCGTGCCCTTTATAAGGTCAATACACACAGTATTAACTCTTCTTCGATAACCCGTCGCCATTGTTGTTGTCGTCTCGTGAAGTAGATTAGTCCATTTCAGACCCCCAAACATACACGTACAAACGCACTTACATAAATACACTTACATAATTGGTCGCATTCGGAGGTGATCGTTATGCGGGGGTCCACTGTATATATATTATATATATTATTACTCACCGGCCGTTTCCCACCAAGGCAGGGTGCCCCGAAAAAGAAAAACTTTCATCATTCACCCCATTACTGTCTTGCCAGAGGCATGCCTACACTACAATTATGAAACTGCATCATTAGCACTCCTTCTTCAGAGTGCAGACACTGTACTTTCCATCTCCAGGACTCAAGTCCAGCCTGCCGGCTTCCCTGAATCCCTTCATAAATGTTACCTTGCTTACACTCCAATAGCATGTCAAGTCCTAAAAACCATCTGTCTCCATTCGGTCCTGTCTAATATGCTCACGCACGCTTGTTGCCTTCTCTTCTTAAGACTTTTAATATTAAAGTTGTATTCAAAAATCTTGATTCAGTAAAAAAACTTTTGATAAAGAATTCCCCCCAAAATGCTGATGGATGTGTCTACAAGATTCCTTGTAAAATTTGCGATAAAGTTTATTACGGTCAAACTGGTAAAAATCTCGAACTAAGATTAAAACAACATAAATATAGCATTGGAACTGGACAAGATTCCAATGCTCTATTTATTCTTGTAAGAGATTTTAACCATCCAATTGATTTTCAAAAAGTTGAGAAAGTAGTATCAAGCAAGTCCATGGTCGACAGGAATATAATTGAATCTTGTTTCATAAAAAGCAGTTTTGACAATAATATGAATATTTCCTTTGGTTTATGTAAATTAGATCCATTTATAATTAATAGAATTTGGGAAGAATTTATTAATACACTGGACAAATAATAATTTTTAAATTTTCTTGGGTAGAATAGTTTGTGGGTGATTTGTGCAAAGGACCTATCCAAGTTGGGTCGGCGCGCGTCAGGTGTTTAACTGTTGTGGGATCTGATAGTGAGGTGCAGGCCAGACCCCTTATATAGGTTCCTTGGATGCTTTACTTTCATAGTTCCTTGATAATGTGAGTAGTCACGAAAGCGCTTGGAATTTCTCTATTCTTTCAGAGTGGTTGTTTTGTATATATATATATGGTTTAGAAGGACATGTAAGAAAAGATATTTATTAGAAAACGATTCGGTCCTGGGACCTTGATCACTTTTAATATACAGAGGAAGAAAGACATTATATATAGGCGGAGAGTGAGGTGTGAGTGACGCATGGTGACCTGAAGAATGTCATTTTGGGATGAGGACGGGTAGACGATGAGATCATGTGTCTCCTGTGTTGTTGGGTTGGTGGTGCTTAACCTGCTTGAGTATCATATATGCAGATGTTTTAGAAATTTGGAAACCACAAAATTTCTAAAACATTCTATTGTTCTAGTGTGTCGGTGACGGTGATTAGCGAGGCTTTTAGGCACCGTCGGCGTCTGAGATTGGTTCGGTGAAAACGAGTTGTGCCTCATCCCAGTTCATCAAATGCCCCGTGGAGTCTCTGTGGAAGACAGGCGTACCTTAAATCGTCTCTGTTACAGGCACTTCGATGCTCGTTCATGCGGAACTAAAAGGTCTCTGCCTGTCTCGCCTTCATATTTCTTGGGAGAGAATCCACAGGGGATGCTGTGCAAGTTAGATGATATGTTTATGGTGGAAACACTGATGTTATCCTCATCAAGTGCCTGACGAGTATTTGTGGCCAACATCACCACATGGGAGCACTATGAACTGCTTAGAGGACTGATCTAATGGGCGGTTTGTTGAGGATAACTTGTGCCTTGAGTCTGCAACCTCGGATGAAAAGATGGGAACTGAAGACGTGTAAAGGCTTGTGTTATGTAAATACATTCTTCTTGAAGAAAACAAGGGCTGGAGATGCGAAGAGCTCTCAAGAAGAAGCCAATGAGGACTCCTATTCACACCAAGACACCCGCACTTTTAGTGCGGGTGTCTTTGGTGTAAATAGAGGTGTATAAGATCGTTCTTGTTGGTAGGTTTTCTATACACTTTGAAGAGAAGTTTGTCACTGTCGGGAGATCTGCACAAGAGGACGTCGAGGAAGGAAGTTTTGCCATCCTTTTCGAGTTCAAGTGTAAACTTTACTGAGGGTTCGGCTGCATTGATCATGTTGAGAAGGACCTGGATATTGAGACGTCTCGGATAGAAAATCAGTATATCATCAGGTAACGGTGTTGGGAATGACGGTGCTGAATTTCTGTGTCTCTAGGTTTTCCATGAAGAGGTTGGCAAGCACAGCACTGAGCGGGCTGCCCATTGCTGTCCCAAAGCACTGTTTGTAACAGTTGCCCTGATACTTGAAGAAGTTGAAATTAACACAAAGATCCACTACACTGATGAAATCTAGAAGAGGTAAATGAAGGTCGTGGTTTTCGGTGAGCCTCTATTTCAGAATGTTTATTGCAGCGTCAGTAGGAACGTTGGTAAAGAGGGCTGTGACATCGAAGGAAGCCATATTTGTGTTATAACATTTAGGTTGGAAATTCGAGAGAGAAGGTTACCTGAGTGTTTGAGGTGGGCTTGACTGATGGTGCCCAGAAGTGCTGAAAGGTATTTGGCAAGGTGGCCAGCTAGTCTGTGTGGTGCACTCCCTATGCCCGAAGTGACAGGACGTAATGGGATGCCAGGCTTATGTGTCTTAGGAAGGCCATACAGGCGTGCTGGTTGGGTTTGGGACCTGGTAAAAGTTTAAGTAGTTTTTTGCCCTGTTCTGATTTTCGTAAGATGCTACGAGCCTTTCGAAGAAAAGTCTGGGTTTACTTTGAAGTAACACTGATTCTGATACCGGGTGGTATGTGTTGACATCACTGAGAAGATTTAAAACTTATTGTTGTAGTCGACAGTGTCGAGTAACACCACACCTCCTCCTTTGTGATCAAGGTCCCAGGACCGAAACGTTTTGTAATAAATATGTTATTGTGAGGGAAAAGTTCAATAGATAGGAGTAGCGAGGGAATATATAGTAACAATAGTTTCATTGCCGGCTACTTGTTAAGGTAGGGTAAGTCCAGCTCCCGCTATCCCCCCCTTTTTCCCCCTCCCCGAAAGTGATAGTTTGATTGCCGGCTGCTTGTTTAAGGTAGGGTCAGTCTAGCTCCCGCTATCCTTCCCCTCCCTCTTCCCCCCCCCGAAAGGTGACGTGTGGGGCTTCCGGTCAAACAGTAAATCACTCGACTCACAGCTCCCAATACTACTGTAAGTACACGCCTGATCATATTTTAGTGGACTTATTGGTTGAAAGCTTCACTTTTGACCAATAATTAACTTAGTCCTTTCAGTCTCGATAGGTTAAAATGTTTTAATAATCACCACATCTTTTAGGTATTGTACTTATCATGGAGAGTGATTTCTTAAGCAGTGGGTAATCTGTCTCTCTTTACAGCTTGAAAGGACAGAGAGGGGTCTCCTGCTAGTCAACGAGTAGAATTGAAGGAGACGGACTAACGTTATGAGACGTCCCAAATTCTGATCCACTTACCTGTTTGTGTATGCAAGTAGCAGGATATAACCCTTCATCATTGCAGTGGAAAAAAACCTGCTTTCCTGTCATCTGGACGGATTATTGACGGCTATAAAATCTGTGAAGAACGAGCCGGTGGGTTGTCACCAACACCTGCGACCCCCCCCACTTCATCGGCAATGGCTACGATTTCAACAACACGCAGTGTCACCAACACCAGACACCCAAGTTTTATAGATATATATTAGCGTTGAATTCAGATATTTATATTTTTCATTTTTCATTTTCTTTAAGGTAGGATCAATATTTCATATTTAAGTGTTTTATATTTTATATTTTCTAAACAATAAAGTGTTTATGTTTGTCAGTTTTTGTTCTTTTTCTATTCTTTAATTTTCCTGAGGAGGAGCCAGCCTTGGTAATACTGTGTGAGTTGTTACAGGGCTGAGTAAACCTTCAGTCATATATATATATATATATAAAAATATATATATATATATATATATATTTTATATATATATATATATATATATTATTATATATATGCAATGTGTGAGTATGTGTTATTTAATTTTAGTGGAAATTACTTTGTCACCCCATCCAAGCAAGGTTTAATTTTATCATCCCTCACTTGAGCATCCACCTGTCTCCTTACCTTACCTGGGCATCCACCTGTCTACTTACTTTACCTGGACATCCGCCTGTCTATCCACCTTATTTGGGTATCCACCTGTCTATCTCTCCTATATGGGCACCCAACTGTCTATCCACCTTTGTTATCCTCCTGTCTACGCACCTTACCTTAACAGACACATGGTTCACCACCTCACCAAAATAGACACATGGTTCACCACCTCGCCAAAACAGACACATGATTCACCATCTCACCAAAACAGACACATGGTTCACCACCTCACCAGGACAGACGCATGGTTCACCAGCTAACCAGGACAGACACGTGGTTCACCATATTACCAAGACAGTCACATTGTTCACCTCATCTTAACAGACACATGGTTTACCACCTCATCAGCACAGACACATGGTTTACCTCACCAAGACAGACACATGGTTCACCTCACCAATAATAATAATAATAATCTTTATTTACTACAAGTACATGTACATGGTATACAGTCCTAGCTGACAACAATGACATACTACTACATAGAAAGCCACTTGCTATGCTGAGCATCTCGGGCAAATTAGGTCAGTGTCCCAGGATGCGACCCACACCAGTCGACTAACACCCAGGTACCCAAGACAGACACATGGTTCACCTCACCAGCACAGACACATGGTTCACCTCACCACCACAGACATATGGTTCACCTCACCAGCACAGACACATGGTTCACCTCACCAAGACACACACATGGTTCACCTCACCAGCACAGACACATGGTTCACCTCACCAACACAGACACAAGGTTCTCCACCTCTCCCAGGCAGGTATTCCTTCATTATATTACTGCATTTCCACTTTGGTATAAATTATACTTAACTCAAAGTATGGAGTTATATAATTAGGTTAATTTATGCTAAGCGGCTGCTTATAATTACGGTCTAGTTGTGGAAAAAAAATAGGCGAAATGCTCTAAATGAGGAAAATTGTTCTGCGTTCCCGACTAATTGAATTTGGTTTGTACTCAATATGATGCTGTTCCTCACGAGAACCAAAATGAAATACAGTGTGTAGAGTACGTTCAGATCTACCAATGTAAACATGAAAAATTCATGCAATGTATGCTAATATTCTAATATTCTATACTTACGTCATTGGTGGTGCAGTGATATTTAGTAACGAAATTACCTGTGTAAATATGCAAGATGCAGATATTGTATGCAAATGGGGGTTAATATCCTTTAAACAGGTTGCTACTGATATCGATTCTTTTAGTTGTGCCCGCTTCTTCTACTATTTTTTTACACAGATTTATTATCAGTCGAAGAAGTGTTTTCTTATCATAGTTCATTTTAAAACCAAGCTGTTTCTCAATTATTGCTCCAACTTCCAAGAAACGACCCACAGTGGTCGTGTACCATCTTGGTACAAACAACGTTTGCTTCTAAGTAAATAAAAGTAAGCATAAGAAGTCTTGCTTATACGTCTAATGCACCAGCGATTAACTCTAGATCCTTAGGAAGTGAGCCAAAAGGGCAACAATTAAACCACGATTCACTGTTTGCTGTTTCAGAATCAGAGAGGTTCGAAATAATTATGTTGTAAAAACCTTGTAATCAATTTCATTTTGTGTGTGCTTTTTTGTTGATTGAAGTCGCGTCACCCAATTATCAACTCAAAGGAGAGGTGTACAGTTGCATGAAAGCCTCACTCTAATGATTCGATCATAAAAGTAATTAAATTCTACATCATTACCTTTTCAGAGGTTAGGTAACTAATTCTGCAACAAGCTGACTGAACTCGGTATAAATTAATTACACATTACACTATTTTAAAACATACATTCGTGATAGGTTATAACGACATTTAAACTTGTAAATTAAAAACCGAGAGGTAACTACTTTGGAAATAAATGGTATAAAATACCGACACAATGGCAATATAAACACAAATGCAGTATAATGTGATCCTTTATTGACTACGTTTCGCCCACACAGTGGGCTTTTTCAAGTCACAAACAGAACTACCTGGGGTGGAAGGAACGCGAGTATTTATAGTCCGGCTGAGGTCAGGTGAAGAATGCTGCATCTGATGATGTACCGAGTGGGGTTATAGAGTCTAAAAACTTGGGTAGCTTCGAAAGGAGATTGGATAAGTTTGTGAGCAGACCTTCTTCAGTGTTCTTATGTGGGATAGCGATGAAGAAGTTTCTTGGAAGTGGTTCAGCTATGTTATAGAAGCCACTATTCTGGTTGAAGTTGTCGGATATAGAAATAAGTGATGATTCCAGGATTCTTCGGTATTGAGTGTTGTCTTCTGTGGCGATAAGTCTTGAATTTCTGTAGTTTATCAAGTGGTTGTGTGAATTACGGTGTTGTACGCAGGCATTCCTTGTGTCGTCAGACCTGCTTGCGTATTGGTGTTCTGAAATACGTGTTTGGAGGTCCCTTGATGTTTTCGCCCACGTATAACTTGTTGCAGTCATTACAAGGATTATGTATACCCCTGCAGAGGATGGAGGCTTGTCCTGCCTACTACTGGTGATGTCCTTGATGGTCGTGGTTGTGGAGGTAGATACTTGGAATGATGTTTTGGCAAAGATGTTGGAAACATGTTTGGCAATGGAGTTGGTGGGAAGGACTATGTATCTCTTCTCGCAGTGTCTTCTCTGGGTGTGTTTGAAGATGTTTAATGCTCGCCGTCTGCAGTCTCTGATGAAGTGACGAGGATAGTGGAGTTTAGAAAATATTTGTTCAATTATAGTGCATTCTTCCTCAAGGAACTCGTTGCTGCAGATTCTGAGTGCACGCTGGAAGAAGCCTATAATTACACCACGTTTGGTTTTGGTGTCGTGGTGAGAGTAGAAGTGGAGAAGATCGTTTTGGTTGGTGGGTTTTCGATAGACTTTAAATACGAAGTTCGTGGTCAGCTTTGCAGAGCAGGACATCAAGGAAAGGAAGAGTGTTGTCGACTTCTTCTTCAAGTGTGAACTGGATTGAAGGCTCGACCTGGTTGAGCTTGTCTTGGAGAGCTTGAACGTTGAAGCGTTTAGGAGTTATGAGGAGAATGTCGTCAACATAACGGAGCCAGGTGACAGACGATGGAATAATGGTGGAGAAACGTTCGGCTTCTAGATGTTCCATGTATAGGTTCGCCAGGACTGCACTGAGTGGCGAACCCATGGGTAGTCCAAAAGTCTGCTGAAAGAGGTGATTTTCGAAAGAGAAACACGTAAAGCCAACACATAGTTCAACAAGGTCGATGAAGTCGCTGGCTGGAATGGGAAGATCAAGTGAATCGTCAATTTTCCTGCGCAAGAGATCGATGGCTTGTGTAGTAGGTACTTTGGTGAATAGGGAAGTCACGTCAAGGCTGGAACCCCACTCGATACATCATCAGATGCAGCATTCTTCACCTGACCTCAGCCGGACTATAAATACTCGCGTTCCTTCCACCCCAGGTAGTTCTGTTTGTGACTTGAAAAAGCCCACTGTGTGGGCGAAACGTAGTCAATAAAGGATCACATTATACTGCATTTGTGTTTAAATTGCCATTGTGTCGGTATTTTATACCATTTATTTCCATCGTGTCAAACACTGCAGTAGAAATGGATCCTTCACACAGAGAATACCTGGACCTTCTTCTAAAAGCTTACTCACTTCGCAACAGACACAATTTTCTTCGTGATTGCATCCAAGAAATGGTCTTACCAAGATCCACTCCTCCTCAAATTGCCAACATCAAACCACCTTTCTCCGCTACAGCTCGGACCTACCTTGAAGAGTGTGCAGATGACTTAAACAATGCTACAAAGGAAGCTTTCCTCCAAGCCAGAACACTAGGCACAACACTCCGGGGCAACATGAACAGACGCACCGCCGAAATCATTCGCAGCAGAGTTACCACAGCGAATGTTCAACAGAAGATCAGACTTACTAGGAAACTACAAACACTCTGCGATAATAGTAATTGGAAAAGTTTAGGAAGACCTGAAATTATTCAAAATCTTTCATCTCGTCCACTGTCAACCACAGAAACTGAAGCCCTCAGCTTAGGCCTCAAATTCGCAACAGGAATTACGAAACCAAAACAAGACCTTAATTTCATCGCCAAAAACTACAGACACAATGACTCCGACTTCCAAAAAGGCTATCTTCAAGGCATCATCTCAGCAGCCATCTCAACACGCAGCTCCCCAGTCATACCTCGACGTTACATCAATGCACTCAAAGGTTTAGCAGAAGACACGACCATCAGGGTCACCACCGCTGATAAAGGAGGTGGTGTTGTTATCATGAACACTGACGATTACAGGAACAAAATGCTCAATCTACTTAATGACCCAGATACCTACAAACCTCTCACAACTAACCAAGTGGACAACCTTACTAAAACTTTTCTTCAAAGGACTCGCCGCATTCTGAGGGGCTCAGAACAAGGGAAGAAACTTCTACACACCGTGCCCAGCAACCCCAGACCTGCCAGAATGTACGGCCTGCCAAAGACTCACAAGCTGGTATCCCACTGAGGCCATATCCTCGGGAATAGGCAGTGCTCCCCGCCAGCTCTCAGGAATTCTCGCCAAACACCTCTCTAAACTCTTGGGCACTATCAGTCCAGCACATCTCAAACACTCAGGTGATCTTCTCAATCGCATTCGCAACATCAACATCAGGAACAAGAAACTTTCCAGCCTTGACGTGACTTCCCTATTCACCAAAGTACCTACTACACAAGCCATCGATCTCTTGCGCAGGAAAATTGACGATTCACTTGATCTTCCCATTCCAGCCAGCGACTTCATCGACCTTGTTGAACTATGTGTTGGCTTTACGTGTTTCTCTTTCGAAAATCACCTTCTTTCAGCAGACTTTTGGACTACCATGGGTTCGCCACTCAGTGCAGTCCTGGCGAACCTATACATGGAACATCTAGAAGCCGAACGTTTCTCCACCATTATTCCTTCGTCTGTCACCTGGCTCCGTTATGTTGACGACATTCTCCTCATAACTCCTTAAACGCTTCAACGTTCAAGCTCTCCAAGACAAGCTCAACCAGGTCGAGCCTTCAATCCAGTTCACACTTGAAGAAGAAGTCGACAACACTCTTCCTTTCCTTGATGTCCTGCTCTGCAAAGCTGACCACGAACTTCGTTTTAAAGTCTATCGAAAACCCACCAACCAAAACGATCTTCTCCACTTCTACTCTCACCACGACACCAAAACCAAACGTGGTGTAATTATAGGCTTCTTCCAGCGTGCACTCAGAATCTGCAGCAACGAGTTCCTTGAGGAAGAATGCACTATAATTGAACAAATATTTTTCTAAACTCCACTATCCTCGTCACTTCATCAGAGACTGCAGACGACGAGCATTAAACATCTTCAACACACCCAGAGAAGACACTGCCGAGAAGAGATACATAGTCCTTCCCACCAACTCCATTGCCAAACATGTTTCCAACATCTTTGCCAAAACATCATTCCAAGTATCTACCTCCACAACCACGACCATCAAGGACATCACCAGTAGTAGGCAGGACAAGCCTCCATCCTCTGCAGGGGTATACATAATCCCTTGTAATGACTGCAACAAGTTATACGTGGGCGAAACATCAAGGGACCTCCAAACACGTATTTCAGAACACCAATACGCAAGCAGGTCTGACGACACAAGGAATGCCTGCGTACAACACCGTAATTCACACAACCACTTGATAACTACAGAAATTCAAGACTTATCGCCACAGAAGACAACACTCAATACCGAAGAATCCTGGAATCATCACTTATTTCTATATCCGACAACTTCAACCAGAATAGTGGCTTCTATAACATAGCTGAACCACTTGCCAAGAAACTTCTTCATCGCTATCCCACATAAGAACACTGTAGAAGGTCTGCTCACAAACTTATCCAATCTCCTTTCCAAGCTACCCAAGTTTTTAGACTCTATAACCCCACTCGGTACATCATCAGATGCAGCATTCTTCACCTGACCTCAGCCGGACTATAAATACTCGCGTTCCTTCCACCCCAGGTAGTTCTGTTTGTGAATTGAAAAAGCCCACTGTGTGGGCGAAACGTAGTCAATAAAGGATCACATTATACTGCATTTGTGTTTATATTGCCAGGTAACTACTTTACATAAAAAAATTCATTACCAAGGAATTAATTTTTTTCGGCGTTTCCCCTTTTTGCGGATGCGACCCACACCAGTCGACTAACACCCAGGTACCTGTTTACTGCTAGGTGAACAGGACAACAGGTGTAAGGAAAAGCGTCGAAATGTTTCTACCCAGCCGGGAATCGAACCCGGGCCCTCCGTGTGTGAAGCGAGAGCTTTCCCAGCCAGGCCACGGGATCAGAGTGTTCTTTATATCAGCGAACTTAAAGTCCAGCGGATGTCAAGGATATCATTCCTAGTGCTGCAGGGTCCTTTACTGTAAGGTTAGGTAAAACAGCAACATAATTATATTGGGCAATTTATTGTAAACGTGTGAGAGTTGTAGAAGGCATAATGAGAAAGTTTGCAGCATTTGAAACATAATGAGTTATGTTCAGAGAGCTTATAATGGGAAAGACATACCAGACAATATGGTATAAAAAACCCGGTATCTTCTCACAGGTTTAAATCAGGGGTTTTTTTCAACGTTTTGCAGTTCACGACCCGTAAGGGGTGTATCATTTTTGGTGGAGACCAATACTAATTTTTTTTTGTG
>NW_026470450.1:0-11695 GCF_026875155.1 Cherax quadricarinatus | reverse complement strand
AAAATTGGGTTTGGAGATTTAAAAAGGGGGGGTCTTGTTTCCCCAGGAGGAGATTGGGAGGTGAAGGCCCACCTCAATGGGTCTGGGAGAGGTGTGAGGTGGCTGGAGTTGGGGGAATGAGGCTTCTAGCGTGAGGTGCAGTCGTTCTCGCTGTGAGGAGGGTGTTGGGGGAGGTGCAACGGCTACGCAGTGAGGTGAGCCCAGCACCTGCTAAAGTGGCGAGGGTTCACAGAAAGGGAGGCGTCAGAGTAAGGAAAGTAAGAGTAAAAGATGAAGGTGGGAAAATCGCTTCTGTTCTTCAGGAGAATGTACTTCAGTGGCCAGTAAAGGAAAGGGTACTACTGCCTGCTAATGGGGGGTAAGTGCATTCTTGTGGTTGGTGATCTCAGGTAAGATATATTGCCTGCTTTTTGTAATAAGAATAAGAAGAGAGAGATAGTGTGTTTCCCCGGGAGCTGGTTTTCATAGTAAACAGGCTGGATAAATCATGTCAGGTAATGGAACAAGCCCTTTATCTGTCCGTGCGGGGGAAATGTTTTGGGGAAAAGGGTAGGAGGAAGAGTGCTAATAAATACAGGTCAGCTATAGATTTCTTTAAAGTCTAAGGGGGGACCCCAATATAAGAGCATCTTGCCTAGAAGGGGAGTGGGAAATAAAGGGTTGTCTGGGAATTTGGTGTAAATTGCGGGTAGACAGATATGAAGAACTTGAAACCCCTTTCTTTGGGCAACGGGGGAACAACTTTTAGGCAAACATGATATGTATGCAAGGGGGGGGTACATTCTTGGGGCAGGGGTGGTGACTTGCAGACTCGATTGAAAAGGGCCCCATTGGTGAAATCCCTATGATTTTAAAACTGAGGGAAAGATAGAGGTTGGGTGTGTGGGGGAAAACAAGCGGTTGCAAAAAGGTTGGAAACAGTAAATGTAAAAAAAGGATTCGCATAAGTTATAAATAAAGACAATAGATCAGGTCAGCAAACAAAGGGGACAGCAGAGGGGAGAAGGGACTAGCCCTTAAGGTTTCTATCTAATAGCAGGAGTGTAAGAAATAAGATGTGAGCTAAGTTTATTGCAAAGTGCAGGAAACATGTATTATTGCTATAAAGAGATTTCAACTATAGAAGATTGGGACTGGAGAATTTGCGGGAAAATTTAGAGTCAGGTGATTTTCTTGATACGATCCGGGATTGTTTTTTAAAACGTTGTGACGGCCTATGGGGGGAAATAACCTCCTTGACTTGGTTTTCCGTAGGGGGAAAACATAATTTAAATGATCTTGAGGTTTATGATGGCTTGGGGAAAGTGATCACAAATCACTCAGTTTTAATATATCATGGAATTCCCTAATAATGGCAATCAAGTCTCCGTCCCTGACTTTCGCTTGGCTGATTTCATAGGATGAAAAATTACTTAGGTGGGCTGAACTGGAATGACCTGACTAAGGGTCAGGTAGGTGGTGATGGTTGCCGATATGATGCTTTCCAGGGCATAGTTCTAGCTGCTCAGTAAAATTTATGTTCCAAATAGGGAAATCAGATCAAACAAAAATGATCCTAAATGGATGAACAATAAATTAAATATCTGATTGTCAAAGGAGGCATATATAGGCAAATCAAAAGAGGAGGGGGGGCAATTAAGAAATCGATAAAATTCAGTTAAAGAGAGAAATAAAAAAGGGAATTGGGAAAAGCAAAAAGAGATTATGAGGTTAAAGTTGCAAGAGAATCGAAGCCCAAACCCCAAAAAGGATTCTTTCAGGTATACAGAGTAAGATCAGGGAAAAGATAGACCCACTCAAAAGTTCCTCGGGTCAGCTCACTGACAGTGATAAGGAAATGTGTAGAATTTTAACACATACTTCCTCTCAGTTTTTACACAGGAGGATCCCAGCGATTTTCCCCAGTAATGATAAATTATGTAGAAAAAGGACGATAATAAACTGTGCACGATTAGGGTCACAAGTGACATGGTCCTTAGGCAAATAGATAAATTAAAACCTACAAACCCCCAGGCCTGATAAAACTGTATGAAAGGGTTCTAAAGGATGTAAAGAGGAGCTTGCACACCTTTGGCTAATCTTTTCAACATATCACTACAAACTGGCATGGTCCCAGATAAGTGGAAAATGGCAAATGTGTTACCTAATTTTCAAAACAGGTGACAGGTCCTTTAGCTTCGAACTTTAGACCAATAAGCCTAACCTCCATAGTGGGAAAATTTATGGAATCAATAATTGCCGAGGCAGTTCGTAGCCACCTGAAAAGCATAAATTAATCAAGGGAATTCTCAGCATGGTTTTACAAAGGGGCGTTCTCCCTTACGAATTTTTTAAATTTTTTTTCCTAAGGTATTTGAGGAGGTAGTCATGGTAATGAATATGTATTTGTATAGGACTTCAGAAAGGGTTTTGCAGGCCCACTCGAGACTATTGGGGAAAAATTTAAAAAGACATGGAATGGGGAGTTTTTTTTTCCTGGTGAGGCAGGTTGACAAATAGGAGCAGAGGTTTGCATAAATGGGGAGAAATCAGGGGGGGAAAGCGTTCGACGGTGTTCCACGGGGGTCAGTTTTGGGGCCCCCTGCTGTTCCAATCTACATAAACGAATAGATGGGGGGATAAAGGGCGACATCGGCAATTTTTGCCGATGACACAAAATGGGGCCGTCGAATTCATTCTGACGGGAAATTCGAGCACCCCAGGAGATTTGAATAGGCTGATTGCAGTGGTCGGGAAAAAAAGTGGCAAAGATGCAGTTTAATATAGACAAATGCAAAAGTTCTACATGTTGGGACAGGACAAATAAATGCCACATATAAACTAAATTAAAATGTAATCTTAAAACCCCCCCCCCCCCCCCCCCCCCCCCCCCCCCAAAAACCCCCCCCCCCCCCCCCCCCCCCCCCCCCCCCCCCCCCCCCCCCCCCCCCCCAAAATAAATTTCCCAGAAAAACCCTTTCCCAATGAGGATAGAAAAGGGGCCCTGAATTGCACTCTTGAAAGACGTAAAATTTAGGGGGGGATATGTTGAGGTGTATAAAGGGAAAGACAGGAATATATAAGGGGAGTAAATGTGTGCTGAAAATATCAGCCTGGCAGGACTCGCAGCAATGGTTTTAAATTTGGAAAAAAATTCAGATTGGAAGGATATAGGAAATACGGGTTTGGGTAATAGAGTTTGGATGAGTGGAACAAACTCCGGTACAGTTATAGAGGCCAAAAAGTTGTGTAGCTTTAAAAAAATGGGTTGGTAAATACTGAGTGGATGTGGGTGGGTGTGGTTGGACCGATAGCTTGGTACCAGGTCGGTTGCCGTGTTCCCCCCTTAAGTAAATGGACTGACCTGCTGGGTGGGGTGCATTGGCTTAAGCCGGTAGGAGACTTGGACCTGCCTCGCATGGGCCAGTAGGCCTTCTGCAGTGTTCCTTCGTTCTTATGTTCTTATGTTAGGTGCAGGGACAGTAGCTAGTGAGGGGACTGCAGGTAGAGAAGATGACAGGTCCCAGGCAGGAACACGACCAGATCACCAAGAGTCACATGAAATAATGAAATAAGGGAGACAATGGCTATGTACAAACAGGACCCAGAGACACGGAAAGAAAGGCAGTGGGAGGAGGAGAGGGAAAGCCCAGTCTTTATTCATGGCCTTCAAGAGAGTGAAAGGATGACACACAACAAAAGACAGAAGAAAGAAAAACAAGAGATTGAAAGCATCATCAAAGAAGTAGGCGAGGAGGACATGACTGAGATAATTTTTGTGGAAAATAGGGGGGTACTCGAGAGCGAGAAATCGGACATTCAAACTAATTTTCAAGACAGAAACGATCAGTAACAGAATCCTACAGAAGAAGTCACAGTTGAAGGAATCCTCAACATACAGGAGGGTGTTCCTAGACTGCTACAGAACGAGAACAGAACGACAGTAGCTAAGGGAGATGACACAGAAACGAAAAAGATTAGAAAGAATAACAAGGACAGAGCCAACAGAGAACAACCAGAGTTGGGCAGAGCAACTAGCACAAACACCAACAGAACTACCCTCAGAAACCCACAGCCAAGCATATTATCCCAATATGAACCACAATCCTCACAGCCCCCACCCCCACACTCTGCAGTGAATCCCATAGCACCCTGCCAGGTCTCCCACTCCCCACCCACACAGACCCCCCAGAATACAATGTTGGAGAGGAAACTGAAGGAAAGATAACACCAACACTGATGGAATAACGAAGTGGGAAGAGTGGCACAAAACAACCAAAGAGGCACCACAAACATCATAGCTTTCACAGAAATCAAACTTAAAGGTATGATAACAAATGCCATCTTTCCAACTGGATATAAGATTCTGAGAAAATTCAGAGGGAACAGAGGTGGCAGAAAAGTGGCCTCTTAATCAAAAACCAATGGGATTTTGGGGAGCTGGAGAGAGGAGACAGAGGAGAAGCAGGAGGCTACATAATAGGAAAATTTAGTCTGGAGGTCTCAAGGTGGTAATTGAAGTGATGTATAACCCACCAAAGAATAGCAGAAGGCCAAGACAAAAATATGATTAGAGTAATAGAGATGGTTGACAGAATGGCTGAAGTGGCCAGAAGAGCCACTGAAGGCAGGGCAAAGCTACTGGTTGTGGATTTTTTCAATCACAAAGAAAATGACTGGGAAAACCTGGAGCCACATGGCCCAGAAACGTGGAGGGCTAAGATGATGAAGGTGGTACTGGAAACCTCATGCATCAGCACGACAGGGAGACTACCAGAGAGACAGGAGAGAACGAACCAGCGAGAATGGACCAAGCATCCACCTTGAGCAATGCAGATATTGAGGACATCACATACGAAAAGGAAGAATTATGTTTTCTCTAGTCAAATACCAGTTACTTAACTAGAAATTTCTTTTTCGTATGCCTTCACTTTATCTATTGCTATTCACGACCCTTGTGGGTTTAGCGCTTCTTTTTTATTCTTTTTTTTTATTCACTTGGTTCTGAGCTTGGAATACATACTGGAGTTACATGTGGAGAGGGAAGCAGGAAAGGCAGGGCGAACGAAGCCAAACTACAAGTATGGGGACTACACAGGCATGAAGAACTTCCTTTATGAAGTTCACTGGGACAGAGAACTGGCAGGGAAATCAGTAAATTAGATGATGAAATATGTGACAATTTGCAAGGAAGCAGAGGATAAGTTTGAACCCAAGAGTAACAGAAATAACGATAAGGCCAGGACAAAGGAAGGAATAAACTCAGAAGTGTCTCGGTTTGCAGATGATGTGAAGTTAATATAGAGGATTTAGTCGGGGCAGGACCAAGCAGACTACAAAGGGATCTGGACAGGCTACACACCTGGTCTAGGAATTAACTCTTGGAGTTCAACCCTGCCAAGCGCAAAGTCATGAAGATCAGGGAAGGTCAAAGAAAACCGCAGACAGAATACAGCCTAGGTGACCAAAGACTACAAACCTCGCACAAGGAAAAGTATCTTGGGGTGAGTATAATACCGAACATATCCCCTGAGGCGCACATCAACCAAATAACGGCTACAGCATATGGGCGACTAGCAAACCTAAGAATAGCTTTCCGACATCTCAGTGAGGAGTCGTTCAGGACTCTGTACACCTTGTACGTCAGACCTATGTTAGAGTATGCAGCACCAGTTTGGAACCCACACCTGGACAAGCACGTCAGGAAATTAGAGAAAGTGAAAAGGTTTACAACGAGACTAGTCCCGGAGCTAAGAGGTATGTCCTACGAGGAAAGGTTAAGGGAAATTGACCTTACGAGACTGGAGAACAGGAGGGACATAACAACATATAAAATACTTAGAGGACTCGACAAGGTGGACAGGGATAAGATGTTCCATAGATGGTGCACATCAACAAAGGGTCACAACTGGAAGTTGAAGACTCAGGTGAGTCATAGAGATGTTAAGAAGTATTTCTTCAGTCACAGAGTTGTCAGGCAGTGGAACAATCTGGAAAGTGAGGTGGTGGAGGAAGGATTCATACATAGCTTTAAGAAAAGATATGATAAGCTCACAGAGCAGGGAGTGAGTGACCCATTAGCTACCAGTGAAGAGCGGGACCAGGAGCTAGGACTCGCCCACTACAACCACAATTAGATGGGTACAGTTAGGTGAGTACGTACACACACACACACACACACACACACACACACACACACACACACACACACACACACACACACACACACACACACACACAATAGTGTGGAAAGTGAAGTAGTGGAGGCAGTATCCATACATAGCTTTGAGAAGAGGGATGATAAAGCTCACGAAGCAGGGGGAGAATGTACCTAGTTGCAACAAGCGAAGTGGAGGCGCCAAGAACTGTGACTCGACCCCTGCATCCACATACAGATGAGTACACACACAGAGACAGATGCTTGCAGTATTTGAAGGCATCCCTTCCATTACTTTCAATTTTCCATTAGAATGCCATGAGAGTGTTATCTGCTGGCAGCTGTGTCTTTAAACGACGTCCATACGACTGCTCAAAACACCTTTTATCAACTGTTGACAAGCAGTGTCCAAGCACATCGTCTGAAGACCAGTAGGTTAACAGATGCTTACAGTCAGGCACCGAAAGAGAGCCAACCAGACATCTGTATCCTCAGCCTATAAACTAGGTGGCTAGCCATCTGCTAAGTTATATCATAGGCGTTTTTATAGACTGTACACATACAGCTTCCTTGTCGTCACAAAAGTTCGTTCACGCTCAGGAACAAGTGTGTGGAACACTATGTTAGGTTTAGTGTGGTCAAGCATGTCTCTAGTGACCTACCTTTTTCATCATACCCAGTTTTCATGACTCATGAAATCGTAATGACGAGATTGCAAAGAAACCATACCACGGGTGGTATTAGAACCCGCGGTCAATTATTATTATTATAATCAAAAAGAAGCGCTAAGCCACAAGGGCTATACAGCACCCGCGATCAAAGAGTAACAAAACTCCAGACCAGTTTTCAGGTAGTATACAGCCCACACTCCCCATGTATCACCCAATTCAATGTTGTATTGCGTACATGACGTGTATAGAGAATCCCAGGGAAGAGAAAGAGTGTGAAAAACAAGAGAGTATATTATTTTTAGTACAGAAATATGCACTTAGGACATACTTCAGTCTCTATTGTTATCTTAGTGCTCTGTGTTTATACTTATCGGCCTGGTTACGGTAATGTCAACATAATGGCATACTATGACTCATGAAATCGTAATGACCGATTGAAAACAATTGTTTTCTGTGTTGTCAGATTCCACTGGAAAAAGTTTGAATTTTTAAAAAATGCCCTTGACAATAGCACAGTTGAGACTCCCCATAATGTAGTTGAGGAACTTGTCCTCAAAAGGGGGAAAATTTGTCCGAAATCTTTAGGGTGTTTAACACGTTCGAAAACTTCCCCAGTATATACAGTGCTTTTTCCCCCCAAAGGGAGGTTCCCTTGTTTTTGGTGAGGGGCTCTTGATTTAGGGAATTGGATGTGCTCCCGTTCCCCCAATTTAAACCTAAAGCCTTCCCATCCCCCCCTGGCGCTGATAAACCCCCGGTTTGCGCTTCCCCCTTGTTATAATAATAATACAGTGCGTTTTTAAAATGACCACTTTGTGAGTTTTTATTCTGTTAATTTTGTGCTGTACCAATTATTTTCAATGGGCGGAAAAGAGCATAAAAACCAACAAAAAATTAACTTTAATCCGTTCAGAAATTTAAAAGGTGTTTTAAGGTAACTTTGAGGGGTTTTCATGAACTGAATTATGTGGTCTATGTCTGTAGATTTTTTGGGAAAAACCCATGACCCTATTAATCTTTTTAAAGGGGAAAAAAACACATGATGTTACCTAACAACATAGAATTATTAGTGCAAGATAATATAATGCACGCAATGGCAAAAACTAAACTTTCTTACGTAAATTCATTTTCGTATAAAGTCATAAGAAATAAAAACAAGGAACACGCGAAGGCCTAGGCCCCTTCGAGGCAGGTCCAAGTTTTTCCCCCGGGTTTAAACCAAGCACCCAACCATCAGGTAGGGCACATTGACTTTTGGGGGAAACGGCAACCGACCCCCCCCCCGGTAGCACAAGCTATCAGGGCTAACTCCACCCACCCCCATCCACTCAGTATTTATCCAACCCATTTTAAAGCCCTTTTTCCCCACGTTCTTTTTTTTTTTGGGCCAAAATTTCCCCCAAACTGTACTTGGGGTTTGTTCCCCTCATCCACAACTCTATTACCCCAAAACCCGTACTTTCCTATTTCCTTTTCCCCTGAATCTGAATTTTTCCAACTTAAAAAACCATTGCTGCGAGTCCTGTCTAGCTAGATATTTTCAGCACACTATTTACATCCCCTTTATTTATTCCTGTCTTCCATTTATAAAACCTCAATCATACCCCCCCTAATTCTACGTCTTTCTAGAGAGTGCAGTTTCAGGGCCCTATCTATCCTCATGGGGAAGGTTTCTGATACATGGGATCAATTTTTGTCATCCTCCTTTTTTACATTTTCCAGAGATTTATATCCATCCTGTAATACGGTGACCAAAACTGTGCGCATAACCTAAATGAGGCCTAACCAATTATGCAAACTCTCTGCTGCCTATTTGCCAACCATGCCTCTATCCGGGAAAAAAAATTCTCCTCCTATTCCAGGTGCTTTAATTTTCCTCAATAGTCTCTGATGTGGGACCCTGTCAAAAGCCTTACTGAAGTCCATATACACAATATCATATTCATTCCCATGATCTACCTCCTCAAATATCTTAATGAAAAAAGTTAATAAATTCGTAAGGCAGGAACGCCCTTTGTAAAACCATGCTGAGATTCGTTGATTAATTTATGCTTTTCAAGGTGGCTACGAACTGCCTGGGCAATTATTGATTCAAAAAATTTTCCCACTATGGAGGTTAGGCTTATTGGTCTATAGTTCGAAGCTAAGGACCTGTCCCTGTTTTAAAAATAGGTATCACATTGCCATTTTCCACTTATCTGGCACCATGCCCGTTTGTAGTGATATGTTGAAAAGATTAGCCAAAGGTGTGCTAAGCTCCCTTTTACATTCCTTTAGAACCCTTGCATACAGTTCATCAGGGCCGGGGGATTTGTTGGGTTTTTAAATTTTATCTATTTGCCTAAGGACCATGTCACTCGTGACCCTAATCGTGCACAGTTTTTTCTCGTCCTGTTCTACATAATTTATCATTACTGGAATATCGCTGGTATCCTCCTGTGTAAAAACTGGGGAGGAAGTATGTGTTAAAAATTCTACACATTTCCTTATCACTGTCATGAGCTGACCCGAGGAAAATTTTTAGTGGGCCTATCTTGTCCCTGATCTTTCTTCTGTATACCTGAAGAATCCTTTGGGTTAGTCTTCGATTCTCTTGCAACTTTAACCTCATAATCTCTTTTTGCTTTTCTAATTCCCTTTTTTATTTCTCTCTTTAACTGAATATATCGATTTCTTAATTGCCCCTCTCCTCTTTTGATTTGCCTATATATGCCTCTCTTTTGACCAATCAGATATTTTAATCTATTGTTCATCCATTTAGGATCATTTTTGTTTGATCTGATTTCCCTCAAGGAAGGTTCCTTGATGTTGGTGAGGGGCTCTTGATTTAAGGAATTGGGTCTGTGCTCCATTCCCGAATTTAAACCTGAATGCCTTCCACATCCCCCCCCCCAAGGCGCTGTATAATCCTCCGGGTTTAGCGTTTCCCCCTTGATTATAATAATAATAATCCCTACAGTTGTACAGATAAAATATGCATGGCAGTTAACTTGCTTGTCGCTAGTGTTCATATTCATTACCACACGAAGTTTACTCAATACATCTGTTTGTGGTGGTAGATCAGTTGAGTACGTTTTATATTGGTTGACCAGCTGACTGAGTTTACTTTTGATCGAAGACGAGCTGACTCACTTGAAATGAGAAAAATTTGTTGTGACAGATCTGCTTACATAGTTTCAGTAGCTGTTTAACAAATTGATTTTAATTATGGTGCCAGATCACCTGACTGATTTACAGTTGTGGCAGATCAATTGACTGTAGCGGCAATACTAAAGGTACATCCCTCTGACTATAAATTACATGTTTAGCGGATCAATTTACTATGTTGATATGTGAAGTGATTGCTGTAGGATCAGCTAATTTACTGCAGTAAGACCAGCTGAGTAATTTATTTAAGATTTTGTATATCCCCTTTGTGCAGTAAACCCTTATGGATCATACAACACTTGTGCAATGATATTTAATCAGGCATGATCCTGTGTATATATATTTTGTCCCGACACAGACATTATATATACTGTGAGCAGCTCTAGGCTATTTTGAACGACTTATAAACTCTCAGTTCACTGCAACTGTGAGATCTGCTGAGTGACAGCAATAAAAGAATCTGACTCGCTAACTGTTGCATGGTCATCTGTCTGACTGGTGAAAGAGCAGTGAATCCACCGACTGTTGGAAGATTGCTAGCTGTAGTCCGTCTCGAGTACGTCACTTTTATAAGGTATGCATCACACAACCACACTTTCTGCATTCAGTCCATAATCAGCCGAGAACCACATGTATCGTCGTCATAGGTGTCGGGGCTCCGGGTCTATCCCGAGGATAAACTGCCAGTTATAAATTTCAACAAATCAGGTGTGAGGAGCTGATCTCCGGAGAAGATGACTTTGCACCTACATCAGGGTTTGTGGAGGGGGGTCAGTCTCTCGTTATCTTCTGGCTCAATAACACATACTGGAGTCTAAACATATGGCAGTGAGCATACTTTTTCTTGCACTCCCATACTACGTTACTCACAATTATGGCATCTGCAATATTTCTTGAATACACTGTAAATATTGTAAATATTTACAACTGGTATTGATAACACTCACAAAATTGTCTCTTACGTTTTCCTTTGCCTTTAATATCCCTTTAAAGTTTGCCTATCCCTCGGCCAGATGCTATAGTCCTAATTCTGTGTTCGTAAACCAGGCTATCTGTTTTAAGGCCTACTGACTGATCGCCCTAAGATTACCAGGGTTACTCTTTGTGAAGTTAGCCTAGGGACTGAAGAGATCAGTATAAATACCTTCAATAACTAGAAGTGCCATAAGGAATAAAATTAGAGAAATGAAGAAAAGTAACGAATTGAGTATAAATTAATTAGAAATGTATTAATAATGTAAAAGGGAAGAAATTAATTAGGAAGGGTGGGAATAGGAAGAGAGAGAATCAAAGAGAAAGAAGAAAAGTTTGTAATTGGAATAGCAAAGGCTGAAGGAAAGATTTAATCATGAGTGAAATTAGTGCCTGGAGAAGGTGGAGGTGAGAAATGTGGAAAGGAGCAGTAGGGAGAGAAACAGAGATGGATAGTGATTGGTGGTTGTGGTGGTGGCAGTGGTGGTAGTGGTTATCCTGGTAGTGGTGGAGGTTGTGGAAGTGGTAGTGGTGTTGGAATAGGTGGAGAGGAGATAATAGTGAGTGTAGGTGGAAAAGTGTTGATGTTAGTGAACTGATGTTTGTGGAGTTGATGTTAGTGAGCTGACGTTAGTGGAGCTGACGTTAGTGGAGCTGATGTTAGTGGCTGACGTGTAGTGAGTTGAGCTGACGTTAGTGAAGCTGACGTTAGTGAAGCTGAGTTTTGTGAAATGACTTAGGAACGAGTTGGGGATGCCGGGTTTGGTTT
>NW_026470449.1:0-10655 GCF_026875155.1 Cherax quadricarinatus | reverse complement strand
TCCAGCACTATTCTTCGTTGCCCCGTTTCCCCGCTATCCATTTGGGATCTTACCTAACTTTCGTTCGTTCGTTCTTTCGTTCCTATGCTGTACTTTCTAAAAAGATTGAGGACTGAACACTACCCCCAGGTGAGGGACTGTTCCTTTTTCCCCCTTCCCCTTACGCCTCCCTTTGTTTTGGGACTGATGAAGCCACTGTGTGGCGAAATTTTCCCTAAATAAAGATTCCCATATGCTGCATAAGTGCTCTTTTTTCCCCTTTTTTCCCCGTCACCCACTTATCCCTTTCAATGTACTCCCCTCATTCTACGCCTCCCAGAGAGTGGAGTTTTAGGTTTTAAGTTTCTTCTACGGGAGGTTCCTTCACAGAAAAATATTTTAGTCATTCTTCTCTGTTGTTCTTAATGAGTCTATGTCCATCCTGTATAAGGGGCCCAAAAACTGGCGAAAATCTAAATGGGGCCTCACTAGTGAGTATAGAGCTGTAAAATAACTTTTGGACTTTGTTATTTATATTCTTGAGTAAATCCAAGAAATTGTTGCCCTTGTTGCCCCAAAATGGGGCACGCGTCTTGGCTTTAGTTTCTGCTTCCCATGACTAAAGTCTTTTTCAAATTCTGTATGCCCAAGCTTACTTCACCTGATTATGTTCGAGGGTTTTTTTTTACAAGGGCAGTACCTACACTATCACATTAAAACTTCATCTGCCATTTTTCAGACCAAGACATTAATTTTTTCAAATCGTCCTGGGAAATTTTTGTATCCTCTAGAGTGAATTATACGGCTATCTTTGGGATCATAGCAACTTACTCATGTCACTGTAATCCCTTCATAGGTATTAATGTTAATTATGAACAAGAGAGGGCCTAAAATGTCCCTTGGGGGAAAGCCACTAGTGATAAACCCATTAGTTTCCTCCATTAATGGGAATCTTGTTTCTATTTGGGAAGCATGCCTCAATCCATGCTGACTTTTCCTCTATACCATGGCTGCCCTTTTCTTAGGTCTCTTGTGGTACTCTGTCGAAGGGTTTACTAAAATCCAAAAAAAACAAAATCATATTCCTTATCCTGCAATTTCCCCAAAAAGTTTATTGAAGAAAAGCAATAAATTTGTCGGGAGGAAGCCCTTGTGAATCCCTGCTGGTTTTTTATCAAGTCTGTCTTTAAGGTGTTCTGATAAAGCAGCTATAATTGTTCTAATAATTGCCACTAAAAATGTCAGGTTATTTGGGCGGGAATTTGAAGGAGTGGACTTATCCCCTGATTTGAATATAGGAACCCCATTAGCCTCTTCCCAAAACCCGGCAAACATGGTAAAGGATGGAGCATTGAATACATCGTTAATGGTGACTTAAACTCCTTTGATTCCTTAAGTACCCCTTGAAAACAACTCTCGGGTCCCCGGGGGCTTATTTTTTTTCAGTTTTTTCTATTGTTAAAACCCTGTCCCTGTGCGTAAAAATTAGTTAAATTAAAATTCTAGGAACTAAATAATTGTTAATGACTGGAATTCCTTTACTCTTTTTTGTAAAAATGACAAAAAAATAGTCAATAAAAAAGGGAAAACCAATTTCCAGTTCTTACCCATAGCTGTCCTTTCCCAGATTTCGAGGTCTACTTTTTCCTCACCTTCGTCCTATACACTTAAAAGAACCCTTTGGATTGTCTTTGATTTATTAGCGACTCTAATTTCATAGTCACGTTTAGCCTTTCTAATGCCTTTTTTATTTCTTTTAAACTGAACATTTTGGCGTAAAGGGTTTAACCTTCCTCTTTGAGCGCCCATAAATTCCCTTTTTCCCCCAAAAGATGCTTTTTGCCCCCCTGTTAACCATTTGGGGGGTTTTATTAGACCTAATTTTTTTGGGGGAAAGTATATATCTGGGCACTGTGTACATTATTAAAAAAAAACAATCATAAAAGCAGATCCCCTTTTAAAATTTATAAGTAGATTACGTCAATAAATCATTTGTAGTAACCCCCAAACAAGATTGACAGATGTTCCCTAAATCCCTTTTAATCGGCAGAACGAAATCGGGGGATTTTTATGTATTTTATTATTCTTGCTTCCCAATTAATGTAAAGGGGATGGATTTGTGATACTTGCGCCAAGTCTTCAGTGATTCCAGATTTTAGGTGTTTCCTTATTTGACAAGACTGGTCTGCAAATTATTACCCCCCGGTAGGTTCAGTTACACTCTGTTTCGAAAACAGCGAACGTTTCCATGAAGTCACTGGACTTAGATTCCCTGTCAAAGAATTCCAGTAATTTGGCTAAAGTTAAAAAGTCCCCTCTTTGACTGTTACTGTGTCCAAAAACCCTAAAAATTTTCGTCCCAAAAAAGTCTCCTTTCGTGATCCACCCTGGAGGTCGGTATATTACACCTAGAATTATTTTTTCTTGACCTCACAAACTCTACCCAAACGACTCTTTTACTCCCTCCATCTATTTTATCCCTGTTTTTATGAAACAATTAATATTTTCTCGAAATAAATAAAACTCCTCCCCCCTTCCCCTTTTCATCTATCCAATTGAAAATTTAAACCCCTGAATATTACTCAGCAGTCATATCCCGACTCTTTAAATCATCCCCACTTTCAGTTAATGCAATGATATAAAATTTCCCCAGCACATGTCCCAAACGTAGTTCATTAATTTTATTTCTTGCGGGGCCCCCAAATGCACGGGGCCCTGGGCAATTCCCCAAATTTGTATGCGGTAACCCGGCCTGCATCTCATGTATCTAGACTGTGGTTCCCCCTGCTGATGGAATGATGATAGATGGATGAGGTGTGTCTTCCTTAGTCTTAAAATCAAAAATTCAGTTTTAGTTCTTTTGTATTATTTTCCAAATGCTAACTGACAACCCCAAGTTGTAATCTACTCCCTTTGAAGCATTACTTAGCCAAAATTTATCGTACTATCTGCATCTGAAACCAATAAAACAAGTTTTTACAAATTTTCCCGTTTATATTGTAAATTGTCATGAAAATAGCAGGGACGGAGTTTTGGGTTTGTACCGTATTTGTCGTCCAAATTTATTTAAATGTACTGTAAGTTAAAGACATTACTAATTTTAATCACTTTCTATAATTAAATTTTAAAAATTAATAAATTTTAGATTCATCAAAGGTTTTTTTTAAAGTATATTATTTTTATTATAATAAGGGGGGGAAACGCTAAAAAAGGAGGTTATCAGCGCCCCGGGGGGGGGGTGTGGAAGGGGATTTTGGCTTAATTGGGGGAACTGGAGCACAGATCCAATTCCCTAAATCAAGAGCCCCTAAACCAAACATCAAGGAACCTTTCCCTTGAGGGGATGGATAAGTATAGAATATAAAATACTAGAGAGGGGGGGTTTCTCCCAGGCTGAGGGCGAGGCAGTGACTGCCAGGCGTCAGACGTGACTCGTCCACCACCTGTGACGAAGTTATCAAGAGACGTAATATATCTGGTGAACACCACATGTAGAGCTTGTCTCTATGTGCAGGTGTGTTCTAGCAACTATGACTCAGAGTTAGGAGCGTGAAGGATCATTGTTTTACAGGTATGTCAAGGTTATATATGTGCAGGTCTCGCCCCCTGGAGGGAGGCTTCTTGCTGGTCAGGGGCTCTTATTGTCTGTAAGTTTATTTAGGCACATCTACACATAATACAGTTATCATACTAAGTGAATATTACCTAGGATAACCAAAAACAAAATATATATCAAAGTGAATTATTTCCATTGGGGTTCTTGGAGTTTGAGGTTGTCTTCCCCTTCCTTGAATCAAACTTAAGATAAGATAAGATTTCGTTCGGATTTTTAACCCCGGAGGGTTAGCCACCCAGGATAACCCAAGAAAGTCAGTGCGTCATCGAGGACTGTAACTTATTTCCATTGGGGTCCTTAATCTTGTCCCCCAGGATGCGACCCACACCAGTCGACTAACACCCAGGTACCAATTTGCTGCTAGGTGAACAGGACAACAGGTGTAAGGAAACATAAGAACGAAGGAACACTGGAGAAGGCCTACTGGCCCATGCGAGGCAGGTCCAAGTCTCCTACCGGCTTAAGCCAAGGCACCCAACCTAGTCAGGTCAGGTCACATTGACTTAAGGGAGGAACACGGCAACCGACCTGGTAGCTCAAGCTATCAGGTCCAACTCACACCCACCCACATCCACTCATGTATTTATCCAACCTATTTTTAAAGCTACACAACGTTCTGGCCTCTATAACTGTACTCGGGAGTTTGTTCCACTCATCCACAACTCTATTACCAAACCAGTACTTTCCTATATCCTTCCTGAATCTGAATTTTTCCAACTTAAAACCATTGCTGCGAGTCCTGTCTAGGCTAGATATTTTCAGCACACTATTTACATCCCCTTTATTTATTCCTGTCTTCCATTTATACACCTCAATCATATCCCCCCTAATTCTACGTCTTTCTAGAGAGTGCAGATTCAGGGCCCTTAGTCTATCCTCATAGGGAAGGTTTCTGATACATGGGATCAACTTTGTCATCCTCCTTTGTACGTTTTCCAGAGAATTTATATCCATTCTGTAATACGGTGACCAAAACTGTGCAGCATAATCTAAATGAGGCCTAACCAATGATGTATAGAGTTGAAGAACAACCTGAGGACGTGTCGAAATGTTTCCACCTGCCGGGAATCGAACCCGGGCCCTCCGTGTGTGAAGCGGGAGCTTTAGCCACCAGGCCACCGGGCCAACTTGACTGTTTATTTTTACCTAAGATGCTGTGTGACCCCGGTGGCCTTGTGGCTAAAGCTCCCGCTTCACACACGGAGGGCCCGGGTTCGATTCCCGGTGGGTGGAAACATTTCAGCACGTTTCCTTACATCTGTTGTCCTGTTCACCTAGCAGCAAATAGGTACCTGGGTGTTAGTCGACTGGTGTGGGTCGCATCCTGGGGGACAAGATTAAGGACCCCAATGGAAATAAGTTAGTCCTCGATGACGCACTGACTTTCTTGGGTTATCCTGGGTGGCTAACCCTCCGGGGTTAAAAATATACTTGTGCACCAGCCTTCGTCGGGTGTGAACATTTCTTTCTCGCCTAAGTATCAGTGACAAATTTCCCCCGTTCTCACTGGGACGCTTGTCTTCATCTCTCTTGCCCACCTGGCACTCTACAGGAGGGGCACCTGGCACTACAGGAGGGGCACCTGGCACTACAGAAGGGGCACCTGGCACTCTACAGGAGGGGCACCTGGCACTACAGCAGGGGCACCTGGCACTACAGGAGGGGCACCTGGCACTCTACAGGAGGGGCACCTGGCACTACAGGAGGGGCACCTGGCACTCTACAGGTTCACATGGCACTACAGGAGGGGCACCTGGCACTACAGGAGGTGCACCTGGCACTCTACAGGAGGGGCACCTGGCACTACAGGAGGGGCACCTGGCACTACAGGAGGTGCACCTGGCACTACAGGAGAGGCACCTGGCACTCTACAGGAGGGGCACCTGGCACTACAGGAGGGGCACCTGTTCATCGGCTTACTTTTAGCCAGCTCCATTTTTTCCGCTCTGCGGATAATAACGGTCCTTGGTGGGCAGCTGGTTACTGAACTCAGGTGGGAGTGTGGGCGTCCATCTCTGCTGGGGCGTGGCAAGGGCGTCCACTGGATCTAATTGGAAACTTAAAGTTTCTATCTCTCTTAACAAGGAACTTTTGTTCCTTTTCTTTCATCGCCCAGCCTTGGCCAACAAATCTTCCTCTGTCTGACTTTTTTGGGTTATCCCAGGTTCTCTACACATAGGCTGCTGTGTATGATGATTCTATGTAACTGTATTTGTATATACCTGAATAAACTTGCTTACCATCAAGAAGTCGGGCTCGATACGGCTTATGATGTCAATGTCCCTGATAAACCCAATAACAACATAATAATAGTATTAATAATAATAATTGGCATCACAAGTTGAAGAGGTGTAAGTTTTTAATAATAATTATAATCTTTATTTCTACAAGTACATGTGCAAGGTATACAGGTCCAGCTGACATCAGTGACATACTACTATATAGAAAGCTGCTTGTTATGTACAGTATTTCAGACAAATTAGGTCAATTTTTGCCCCAGGATGCGACCCACACCAGTCGACTAACACCCAGGTACCTATTTTACTGCTAGGTGCACAGGGACAGCAACTGTCTTAAAGAAACGTCCAAATGTTTCCACCCGTACCGGGGCTCGAACCAAGGACCGTAGCGTGTGAGCTGAGTGCACTAGCAATCGAGCTAAGGGACACTAACACAACTATATTATAAGTAAGTTTATTCAGGTATACACAAATACAGTTACATAGAATTATCATACATAGATGAGAAATTTCAATTACTCAGATATGGTAAACACGAGGAAATTAAATCTTCATCAGAGTACAAAACAAATTCTGGCCACAAAATAGAGCGAAACACCAACGTCAAAGACCTGGGAGTGATCATGTCGGAGGATCTCACCTTCAAGGACCATAACATTGTATCGATCGCATCTGCTAGGAAAATGACAGGATGGATAATGAGAACCTTCAAAACGAGGGATGCCAAGCCCATGATGACACTCTTCAGGTCACTTGTTCTATCTAGGCGGAAATTATTGCTGCACACTAACAGCCCCTTTTCAAGGCAGGTGATATTGCTGACCTAGAAAATGCACAGAGAACCTTCACGGCGCGCATAACGAAGATAAAACACCTCAATTACTGGGAGCGCTTGAGGTTCCTGAACCTGTATTCCCTGGAATGCAGGCGGGAGAGATACATGATGATATACACCTGGAAAACCCTAGAGGGACTAGTACCGAACTTGCACACGAAATCACTCACTACGAAAGCAAAAGACTTGGCAGACGATGCAACATCCCCCAATGAAAGCAGGGGTGTCATTAGCACGTTAAGAGACAATACAATAAGTGTCAGGGGCCCGAGACTGTTCAACTGCCTCCCAGCATACATAAGGGGGATTACCAACAGACCCCTGGCAGTCTTCAAGCTGGCACTGGACAAGCACCTAAAGTCGGTTCCTGATCAGCCGGGCTGTGGCTCGTACGTTGGTTTGCGTGCAGCCAGCAGTAACAGCCTGGTTGATCAGGCTCTGATCCACCAAGAGGCCTGGTCACAGACCGGGCCGCGGGGGCGTTGACCCCCGGAACTCTCTCCAGGTAAACTCCAGGTAATAGCAGCATATGTGTAGAGAATCTGGGATAACCCAAAAAAGGCAGACAGAGTGACTTATTTCCGCTGGGTTCCTTTAATATATCATTATAGGCTCTAGTGTGACCTCATGTGTTTGTTACTTAAGTGACTGTGTGTCCAACTAAATTTATGTATATTTAAAAATGAATAAATATATTTTGGTCACTCAGAACACTGAGACATGTCTGGAGCCTGAGCAAATGTGAACAAAAATGTATATCTAGAGATGGCATTTCCTAGCCTTAACTAAACCCTAGCCAAAGTCTAACCTAGCTTTAACTAAAGATAGCCTAACAGCAGTAAAAAAACCCTATCCTAACCTAGCATTAACTAAATTTTAGCCTAAACATGAAAATCACACCCTATGAAAGCAAAAGACTCGGCAGGAAATGCAACATTCCCCCAATGAAAAGCAGGGGCGCCACGAGTACATTGAGAGACAACACAGTAAGTGTCAGGGGCCCAAGACTTTTAAAAACTGCCTCCCAGCATACATAAGAGGGATTACGAATAGACCCCTGGCTGTCTTTAAGAAGGCATGGACAGGCACCTCAAGTCAGTACCTGACCAACCAGGCTGTGGTTCATATGTCAGCTTGCTTGCAGCCAGCAGTAAACAACCTGGTTGATCAGACCCTGATCCACCATGAGGTCTGGTCTCAGACCGAGCCGCACGGGCATTGACCCCCAAAACCCCCTCCAGGTAAACTCCAGGTTAAACCTAGTATTAACGAAACCCAGCCTAACCTAGTATTAACCTAACCTAGCATTAACTAAACCTAGCTTAGCCTAACCTAGCCTAGCCTTAAGTAGGTCTGACCTAACCCAACCTTTATTATATTATTAAGCCTAACATAGCCTAGCCATAACTAAGGCTGACCTAGCTTAGCTTAGCCTAAAGTAGGCATAGCCTAAAACCCAGCTTTGCCTAGCCTTATCTAACCCAAAACTGTAATCTGACCAACTCATGTAACTGATTTTCACAGTTAAATTACTTAGCATTTTAATTTTTAAGATTATAATTATAACTGATTTCTACTGTATCTTATAGATAGACTTTAAATAAAAAGATATTACAGGGACCCCAGTTTAAAAAAAGTCACTTTTTTTTGACTTGTAATTGGTTATCCTAGGTAATTTTCAAATGTTATTATGTATGATTTAAATTTTAATCGCCTAAATTTTTTTAACTGTACTTATATGTACAGTGGAACTTCGGTTCTCATTTGCCTGGTTTTCGTCTTAATTCGTTTTTTAGAACTTTTTTGCCTAAATTTTGTCCCAGTTTTCATTTATCACCCCGGTTTTCGTGGAATTGACAGTGGTCCGCAGTACCAAATGTGTATGCCCGCACCCACAGAAAGCATCCCAAGCGTTCTGAGTCAGTCTGTCTTTGTTTCTCGTCAGTAGAGGGTGGTAGTGATTGTGGTAGAGGGTGGTAGTGATTGTGGTAGAGGGTGGTAGTGATTGTGGTAGAGGGTGGTAGTGATTGTGGTAGAGGGTGGTAGTGATGTGGTAGAGGGTGGTAGTGATTGTGGTAGAGGGTGGTAGTGATTGTGGTAGAGGGTGGTAGTGATTGTGGTAGAGGGTGGTAGTGATTGTGGTAGAGGGTGGTAGTGATTGTGGTAGAGGGTGGTAGTGATGGTGGTAGAGGGTGGTAGTGATTGTGGTTGAGGGTGGTAGTGATTGTGGTAGAGGGTGGTAGTGATTGTGGTAGAGGGTGGTAGTGATTGTGGTAGAGGGTGGTAGTGATTGTGGTAGAGGGTGGTAGTGATTGTGGTAGAGGGTGGTAGTGATTGTGGTAGAGGGTGGTAGTGATTGTGGTAGAGGGTGGTAGTGATTGTGGATTAGAGGGTGGTAGTGATGGTGTAGAGGGTGGTAGTGATGGTGGTAGAGGGTGGTACTTAAGATTTTCTTCTGATTTTTTAATCTCGAAGGGTTAGCCACCCAGGATAACCTAAGAAAGTCAGTGTGTCATTGAGGACTGTCTGTCATATTTCCATTTGGGGTCTTCAATCTTGTCCCCAGGATGGACCTACACTAGTCGGCTAACACCCGGTACCTATTTGCTGCAAGGTGAACATGACAACAGGTTGTAAGGAAACACTTGGAAATGTTTCCATCCCGCCGGGAATCAAACCCGGGCCCTACGTGTGTGAAGCGAGAGCTTTAGCCACCAGGCCACCGGGGCACCAGTGATGGTGGTATAGGGTGATAGCGGTTGTGATGGTGGTAGAGATAACCTCTCCTCTCTCCCTCCTCGCATCTTCCATACTCCAACAAGAGTCTTCAATAAAGATAAAAAGTAATGTTAAATGTTCATTTATCCATTCAGTAGTCCTTTATATTATTTCTCATTTTCTGTATGTAAAACTAGTATAGTTATTCTCTATAAAATGTATTTTTTGTTAATACTTTCGGATGTCTGCAATGGATTAATTGGATTTACATTATTTCTTATAGGAAATATTGCTTCAGTTTACGTCAGACTTTCTGGAATGAATTAGAGACGAAAAACGAGGTTCCACTACCTGTATCTGAGTAAACTTAAAAAGCCTAACCAAATGTAACCCAACCTAATCTATTTTCAGTAGTCTCTCCAAGTAACAATTTTATATAAAAAATAATGTAGAAATGCTGTATGTATTATAAAAGTGTACATGTCAAATGCTCTATGATCCCTGTGAGTTTAGTGCTCCCTTGTGTATACCTGGAGAGGGTTTCAGGGGTCAACGCCCCGGCAGCTCGGCCTGAGCCAGGCCTCGTGGTGGATCAGGGTCTCATCAACCAGCCTTTTACTGCTGGCTGCACACAAACTAACGTATGAACCACAGCCTGGCTGGTCAGGTACTGACTTCAGGTGACTGTCCAGTGCCTTCTGGAAGACAGCCAGGGGTCTATTGGTAATCCCCCTTATGTATGATGAGAGGCAGTTGAACAGTCTTGGGCTCCGGACACTTATTGTGTTGTCTCTCAGTGTCCCTGCTTTTTCATTGGGGGGATGCTGCATCTCCTGCCGAGTCTTTTGCTTTCATAGTGAGTGATTTTAGTGTGCAAGTTTGGTACTAATCCCTCTAGGATTTTCCAAGTGTTTATTATCAAGTATATCTCTAGCCTGAGTTCCAGGGTATACAAATCAGGGCTTTCAACCGTTCCCAGTTATTTAGGTGCCTTATTGTACTTATGTGTGCCATGAAAGTTCTTTGTACACTCTCCAGATCTGCAATTTCACTTTCCTTGAAGGTGGCAGTTAGTGTACAGCAGTATTCCAGCCTACAGAGAACAAGCAATTTGAACAGAATCATCATGGGCTTGGTGTCCCAAGTTTTGAAGGTTCTCATTATCCATCCTATCATTTTCCTAGCAGATGCAGTAGATACATTGTTGTGGTCTTTGAAGGTGAGACCTTTGACATTATCACTACAGGTCCTTCACATTACTTTTTTT
>NW_026470448.1:0-12976 GCF_026875155.1 Cherax quadricarinatus | reverse complement strand
ACTTAGGTGCATGTCCAGCGCCTTCTTGTAGACAGCCAGGAGTGTTGAAGACACTCAGAGGTCTATTGGTAATCCCACTTATGTATGCTAGGAGGCAGTTGAACTTGAAATTGAAATTGATATGGAGAAATTTCTCCAGAAAGGGGTATCAGCCCTTACAGCCCCTATCAACCATCTTCAGCTCTCCTGAGGAACTTGAGGGACTCAGCCCTCCTGATAGGGCAAATGGCGTTTTACTTTCTGATCAACATATGAAGCAGATGCAGTTCCAGCATGTATCAATAAGTCACACCACCTCTTCTTGCACCACAGTGTTCATTGCAATACGAGTGACAGTTAAATGTGAATTAGACTTTTCACCGTAGAAGGAAAATTACAGGAAAAACCAGCATCACTTTATTTACAAAGTGTGACAATAATGAATAGTCATCGATATGTAGATATCCGGAAATTTATCAATGGTATTGAACACTCTGATAATGTTTAGAAAGGAACATAAAAACATAAGAAAGAAGGAACACTGCAACAGGCATGATGACCCATGTGGAGCAGGTCCATGTCCCCCCCCCCGGATTAGACCAATGACTCCACCTGGATTAGCCCAATGACCCACCCAGTCTGATCATCTCCACTAAAGGATGGAGCACTGCACCAGACCCAGCAGCACAAGCTAGTCAGGTTCAACTCACACCCACTCAGACCCACTCATGTATTTATCTAACCTATTTTTAAAACTACACAATGTTTTAGCCTGAATAACTGTACTCGGGAGTTTGTTTCACTGATCCACAACTCTATTACCAAACAAGTGCTTTCCTATATCCTTTCTGAATCTGAATTTTCCCAACTTGAAACCATTGCTGCGAGTCCTGTCTTGGCTGGAAATTTTCAGCACACTATTTACATCCCCTTTATTTATTCCTGTTTTCCATTTATACACCTCGATCATATCCCCTTTAATTCTACGCCTTTCGAGAGAGTGCAGATTCAGGGCCTCAGTCTATCGTCATAGGGAAGATTTCTGATACATGGGATCAATATTTGTCATCCTCCTTTGTACGTTTTCCAGAGCATTTATATCCATTCTGTAATACGGTGACCAGAACTGAGCAGCATAGTCTAAATGAGGCCTAACCAAGGATACATAGAGTTAAATAACAACCTGAGGACTTCTATTATTTATACTTCTAGATATGAAGCCAAGAATTCTGTTAGCTTTATTGCGAACACTAATGCACTGTTGTCTTGGTTTTACATTACTGCTAACCAGAACTCCTAAATCCTTTACGCAATCAGTAGTATTAAGATCTACATTATTTAGTTTATATGTGGCATGGTTATTTACCTGTCCAACATTTAGAACTTTGCATTTGTCAATATTAAACTGCATCTGCCACTTCTCCGGCCATTGCATCAGTCTATTCAAAACCTCCTGGAGTGCTCTAGTGTCCTCAATAGAATGAATTGGACGGCCTATTTTGGAGTCATCAGCAAATTTGCTTATGTCGCTATTTATTCCCTTATCTATGTCGTTTATGTAAATTGAGAACAACAACGGGCCCAACACTGACCCCTGAGGAACACTGCGTGTGACGTGCCCTCATTCTGATTTCTCCCCATTTATGCAAACTCTCTGTCTATTTGTCAGCCATGCCTCTACCCAGGAAAAAATTTCTATTCCTATTCCGTGTGCCTTAAGTTTCCTCAATAGCTTCTGGTGTGGAACTCTATCGAAAGCCTTACTGAAGTCCATATACACAATATCATATTCATTACCATGATCTACCTCCTCAAACATTTTAGTGAAGTAAGTTAGTAAATTCGTAAGACAGGAACGCCCCTTTGTAAAACCGTGTTGAGATTCATTAATCAGTCTGTGCCTGTCAAGATGGCTACGAATTGCTTCAGCAATTATTGATTCCATAAATTTTCCCACTATGGAGGTAAGGTTTATTGGTCTATAGTTCAAAGCCAAGGACCTGTCACCTGCCTTGTAAATAGGTATTACATTTGCCATTTTCCGCTTATCAGGCACTATGCCAGTTTGTAGAGATATGTTAAAAAGATTAGCCAAAGGCATGCTAAGTTCCTCTTTACATTCCTTTAACACCCTTGCCGAATTCAGCATATCCTTTGCAGAGACGCCCTAAGTGCTCTGCAGAGATCATAATGCTTTTAAGATTTTGAAGGTGAAACCCACTTCACACAGGGAGAACAGACAAAGAACACTAGTGATCCTCACGTTTTTGTTTCTCATTCAGTGGCAATCTAAAAATTTGCGGTAAAACTATTACAGTGAAGTGTAACTATCTTTCCATAGTTAATCCTTAAACTGCCCAAACGTAGATCTCTGTTTGCACCATTAGCACTCCGAACGAAGATCTATGTTTTATTTTTCATACCTTCAAAATTGGCGCAATAGGCCTGAGTCGCCTAGACACGGGAAACTGAGGACTACACACTCAGTGTGTGCGGTATGGAAAAAATGGGGGGAGGTGCCAGGGTACTGCTGGTGCCAGTTAGTTTCAGTTTCCATCTTGGGTCAATATCATGGCAAATCCCTGATTCCCCCTCACGACCTCAATCGTACTAACACTCTACTACTCTCGAAAGGTGATAGAGAACTCAAAGTTTTAGTGATTTTGACCCCGATATGGCCACTAATGATCAAGGAATTAGTGACACATTGATGACAACCAAGATGACCCTCATACCATCACCTCTGGGGTGGCCAGTGTAGACAGGTGGGCCTTTACCAGACCCTCAGCTTAGCATTTCTGAGGCCAGGGCCAGGGGGTTGGGGGCCAGTGTGGCTAATGCAGTCAGTGTGGCCAGTGTGGCCACAACAGACCCTAAACCCTGCACCTCTGTAGTTGCTAAAAAAACGATGATATCTCATTACCAAACCTCTGACAAAGTAGGAGGTGTTGTGTTACTCAAAACTGTCGCTACAACAATTAAGTTTTAACTTCCTCAGTGAACGAACCGTAAAGTGAGAAACGTGTTTCTCTCCTCCTTCAGTGGAATCATTCCTGAACTCTTTGATACTTTGAGGGTGAAAGGAGGAGGTTTAGATATCATATTATATAAAGCAAGGGGGAAGGTGCGGGGGATTATTGTCATTTCTCAGTGGGATGGTCAGAAAATCATTACCATTCTTATTGATTGTCTTTGCTCCGGGAGAATTACAATACGGACAAAATATGTTGAACGATGTTAATAATGGTACTACATCAAAAAAATTCAGCGAGGAATAGAGGTGTAGAAACATTGAAGTGTTTGGACAAAAATTTTTTATCCGGAGAAAGTAGAAAGATTGCTTTGAAACGATTGAAATTTAATAATAAAAGAAAGTGGAATATTTAATTAATTTTAGTTTATTGTTAACTTTCATTAAGTTAATATGTCGGTGGTGCTCTATACATTACACCGGGGGGGCTCAACGCCCCCTTCCCAGTTATTCTCATTCCAAAACTATGGTTTCCCCCAAAATTGCCAGGACACCCCATTATTGAATCCTGGTAGTTAGACGTCCCTTGAATTTTTAAACCATAAATAATAAATGAAAAATTTCTCGAAATTTAGAAAACTGAAGTTCAGAGATTTTTTTAGATTTAAGGAATCTAGCATTGGAAATGAACTAAATAAACAAAGGGGATGGAGTGCACAGACGATTATATAAAGTATAACAAAGGAAATGGGAGTCCTGAGCACTGCAAACCCGGAGATACGAGTAATCATAATGATAAATTTCTCGAATTTAGAAAACGAAGTTTCAGAATTCATTTTTTATTTAAGGAATCTAGATTGAAATGAACTAATAAAACAAGAGATGGAAGTGCATGGAGATGAATATAAATATAACAAAGGAAAGGGAGTGCACTGAGACGAGACTAAGCAAATTTGTGAATTCTATAGTCAACAATTAATCAAATCTGTGTTTGTATCTCAATGAACAACTTATATGAATCGAATCCATTTATTCATATTAGGTTATATTAAATGCTAAGCATTTTTCCCATCAAAATTAGATACATTGGGAAGAATAAGCATTCTTCGTAATAAAGAACAACAATTAGTCTTCTTACAGTGCTGATTTCGATTCTATTAAGAATATATCCTGGATAGTGTCGAATGTCGAGTGAGACTTGAACTGCATTCACCAGCATGGCAATTATGTCACCATTAACCGGAAAAACATATAAATATAATATTAATTCGACTAAATTAGGATCTATAAAGTTATTCCATATACGAATGCATTAATTGCATTATATTCAAGCATGAGGATAAACCCGCAGGGGTGTGAATATCTGTACAAGAAGACATTATTTAAATCATATATTCTGGCTTCTAATCAAACACAATTGATCGCAGATAATCCTTGAGGACAAGTAATACCCGATAAATTATTTATTATAATAGTTGATATGAAGACATATGATGGAGGATATAATTTTAATCCATTATATTTTCAACATGAAGATCTGACTCATTTTGGGTGACAATTAATTCAGAAATGATTCTTAATATTGGTTGTAAGTTCCCTACACATGCGAGTAGGTTATATTACGCAACCTTGAAATATTGGTTGTAAGTTCCCAACACATGCGAGTGGGTTATATTGCACAACCTTGAAATTTTGACGTAAGTTCCCCAAATGCGAGTAGGTTATATTACGAAACCCCTTGAAATCTTGATTTTGGAACTGACCTCTGTTTTACATATAAGAGTTTTCTCCAAGGAAGAAAAATTTTTGGGTGTTGACCTGAGAAGGAACAGGCAAGAAATATGTTGGAAAAGGGGGTAATTTGAAAAAGAAAACCAGGTCTATGCCATTCCGGGTTTTACCAGCCATACACAACTGTAGGCCGATCAACAAGGGGCTGGCACAGCTCTATATGCTCAGACCAATAAAATGTATCATAATACTTGCAAAAGGGTGAACAGGGGGAATAGCAAAATTCAAATCCGATCCCTACAAAAACCTCTCACAGTTAAAATCTACAGAGTACCACAGTCAAACTTAGCCTTTTTTATAAAGGAAAAAACCCAAAAAGATGTAAAAACTGATCACTCATGAAAAAATCTTTTTATATCTCAGGGCTTCAAAAAAATTCCCCTACAAAACCAAGACCATATGTTAGAATTCACAAACTGAGTAACTTTTATGTTGCTACAACAGTAAAAAAAACCTACAAGAGTTACAGAGAAAGTGTTTCCCTACTAGCCCAAATCTGGCCCAAAAACATCATACCCCCCCTTAAGCGGGCATAATCATGATAATCCACAGACCTTTACAGTACCTTCCTTAACAAACCTTGGAAAATTTACCCCAAGACACTATAAAAGTCACTTTCAGACTTAAAATGAGGCGCTATCAATAACTTCCAGCGCAGTCAACATTGATGGCACACTGAGCTAGAAATCTATACAGATTTTGAGAATGTTTTAAATAATTTTCAAAAAAAAAGACCTAATACCCAAAAAAGCACTGCCTAAAAAAAAACTAAACAGATGAAGCTAAGGACTGAACGCCCCGGGAACACCAAAAGGTACCCTAAAATCCATAAAACAAAGTCTATCAAAAAAAACAGTAGAGAAGGGGTCACATAACCGAGATCAAAAAAAACGTTACTCGTAAATCCAAAACCACCCGGGATAAAAAAGGGCAAAAAAAAATTGTATTATAGAACAGATTATCCAACTTCGAGTGGGCATAAAAAAAAAACTGGGGGAAAAACCCTATCAGAAATACTAGGAAAGAAAAAAAATAACACGAAAACAGCGAAATTTTAATTAACAAACCCGAGAACCCCAATTCCCCCCTACTGAAACAGCAAAAAAACTCAATGTTTCTTTCCACTATGGGAAAAAAACTTGCAATAAAATCCCCCGCTCAGATACCCCAAAAGCTACCTCACTGGCAAACCCCGAACACATGTTCCTAGCTCTGACTAACCCAACTGAAAATTCCCTTATTATCAACAAACTAAAAAAAAAAACAGGAATTTAAAACCTTTTCAAAAACCCCTTTTACAAAAAAAGTGTCCAGGGCTATCACCAAAATTGCAACATTTAGCAAATCCATGAATCCTCTACCTTTCCTAAAGTTCTCGAAATAGCAAGGGTCACCCCGATCCATAAAGGAGGAGACCACACAGACTTGAATAACTATAGGCCAATATCAACTTACACTCTCTCTCTAAAATCTTTGAAAAATAATCATAAGCGTATCTATTCCTACCTCATCTCCCACAACATACTCACCCCTGTCAATTTGGGTTCAGGCTAATAAAAATACTAATGATCCTATTATCCACATGCTTGAACATATTTATACAGCAATAGAGAAAAAAGAAGTCCCACTGGGGATCTTCTATGACTTACATAAAGCTTTCGATGCAGTTGACCACGACTTGCTCCATATAAAATTGTCGCCTATGGTATAAGAGGGCACTCCTTCAACTACCTAAAGTCTACCTCAGCAACAGAAGCCAATTATGTGTACACAAATGGGGCAAACTCTTCCGCACAGCCAATTACAGTTGGTGTCCCACGGGAAGTGTCCTAGGCCCTCTTCTCTTTTCATGTACATAAATGACCTACCAAATGCATCGCAACTACTCAAATCCACACATCTTGCAGATGACACTATATACAGTCTACTCTCATCCAGCCAGTCATGCTAGCAATACTGTAAATACCGAATTACAGAAAATATCAACCTGGATGAGGACAACAAAACTTACTCTAAACATTGACAAAAAACCTACTACATTCAGTTTGGTAACAGAGCTGCAGATGTGTCTCTTAACATAATGATAAATGGATCACCTATCACACAAACTCACAGAGGGAAAATTCCTAAGAATCCACCTTGATAATAGACTCAAATTTCATACACATATACAACAAATTTCCAAAAAAAATTCCAAGACCGTAGGCATACTATCGAAGATACGGTACTATGTTCCAGAGTCAGCCTCCTGGCCCTATATCACTCACTTATTTACCCTATCTCACTATGGAATTTGTGCATGGGGCTCAACAACAATAAACCATCTCAGACCACTAATTACCCAACAAAAGGCTGCAGTCAGAATGATAACAAATTCCTACTACAGACAGCACACTCCACCAATATTCAAAACTCTAAAGCTTACTCAGAATACAAACATTCATACTTATTACTGCACTACTACATACATAGAAACACTTAACTCTGACATAAACCCTCCCTCAAACATCTCTTACCAACCTCAACAGAATACATGACCATAACATGCTATGCACATGAAAGGCCCTAAAATCTGAAATTCATTACCTGTGAATATTAAAGAACACTGTTTATAAATTCAAGTCTCTTCTCAAAAATCACTTACTCACCCACAACTAAATAAATACTGAATAATTGTATCTCATAAATTGTCTCATATATGTATCTCATTATTATATTTCATAAATATCCTGTGACCCAATCAAACTTTGTTACTATTTAACTTCATTACCTAACATAATACTCCATTACACAGCAACACAGTAATGACCATATACCTGTCTTTGTAATACTCATTTGTACTAAATTGTTATCTGTTTTACAATAATTTTTGTACCACTGAATATATCATTGCTTTAGTTAATCTTAAGTTAATTTTAAGCTGCCGTAATGCTCTCATACAAGGGCATTGGCATGTTGCACTTAAATATTTTTTTCCTTGTACTTCTCTGTATCTTTAAAATTAAATAAATAAAAAATAAATAAATACAAAAAATAATTTGGTAAACCGAAGATAGATAGAAATTTCTGTGTTTGGTGAACTAAATCGATTTTAATATAAATAAAATAGATCCGTGTATACAAACGAGTATCAACCCTGAATTGTGATGAGATAATAAATTCTTTGTATTGGATGTTTTGCCGAAATAATTTAAATGAAGTTATATGAGATAAAAGATAAATCGTAATTATTATCATTAATAATTGAAGGAAAAAATTTTGGCTTTTAAAAATTTTTATAAAATTTATTTTTGTATTTAATTAAATTTTAAATTTTAGGGAAATAAAAATTTGGGAATTTTTTTTAAAATATTTTCCATTTTGTTAGAAAAAAATAAAAAATAAATTTAAATTTTAATAAATTTAATTAAAAAATTTTTTTAACGAAAAAATATTAAAAATTTTTTTTTTTAAAAAATTTTAAATTTTAAATTTTAAAAAATTAAAAAATTTAATTTTTTAAAATAAAAAAAAAAAAAAAAAATTTTTTAAATTAATTTTAAAATAAAAATTTAATAAATTATATAAAAAATTTTAAAAAAAAAAATTTTTAAAAAGATAAAATTTTTCTATTTTAAAAAAATTTATTTTTAATAAAAAAATTTTAAAATAAAAAAAATTTAAAAATTATAAAAAATACAAAAATTATAATAAAAAATTATTAGGGGGATTAAAAAAGGAAATTTTATGAATTAATTAAAGGATATTTTTAAATAAATATTAAAAAAATTAGGGTTTAAAAGGGGTTTTTTTGGGTTTTTAAAGGGTTTTTAAATAATAAGAGGAATTATTAATAAGGGGGTTTTTGTTTAAGAGGATTTGGTTTAATAAAGGGATTATTTTAAATAAGAGGTTTTGGGTATTAATAAGAAATTAGGGGTATTAAAAAAGGGGTTTTTGGTATTAAAAAGAGGTTAGGGGTATTAATAGAGATTATGGTAAAAAATAAAAAAGGTATTAATAAGAGTAGTATTATAAGAATTTTGGGTAAAAAAAGGGGGATTTTTTAAATTAATAAGAGGATTATGGTATTAATAAGGGGATTATGGTATTAATAAGAGGTTATGGTTTTAAAAGAGGATTATGGTTTTAAATCAGAGGTTAGGTTTTAAATAAGGGGATTATGGTATTAAAAAAGGGATTAGGGATTAAAGGGGATTATGGTATTAATAAGAGGATTATGGATTTAATAAAGAGGATTATGGTATTAATAAGAGGTTATGGTTTTTAATAAAGGATTATGGTATTAAAAAAGGGGATTAGGGTTTAAAAGGGATTTGGTATTTTAAAAAATTTTTTGGGTTTTAAATAAGAGGATTATGGTAAAAAAAAAAGGGGATTAGGGGTTTTAAAAAGGGGTTAGGGTTTTAATAAGAGGATTAGGTTTTAATAAAGGGGATTAGGGGTATTAAATAAGGGGTTTATGTTTTAAATGAGGTTTAGGGTATTTTGGGGATTAGGGTATTAATAGGGGATTATGTATTAAAGGGGATTAGGGTATTAATAAAGATTATGGTTTAATAGAGGGATTATGAATTTTTAAAAATTTATGATTTTTAATCAGGGATTATGGTATTAATCAAGGGGATTATGGTATTAATAAGAGGATTATGGTTTAAACAGAGGATTATGGTTTTTAATTTAGGGGAAAATTTTTAATTAATCAGGGATTAGGGTTTATTAATCAGGGGGTTTATGGTATTAATCAGGGATTTGGATTAATAGAGGTTTTAGGTATTAATAGAGGGATTTTTGTTTTTTTTAGGGATTATGGTTAAAATAAGGGATTAGGGGTTTAAAAGGGATTAGGGGTATTAATAAGGGATTTGTATTAATAAAGGTAGGGTATTAATAGAGGTTTATGGGTTTATTAATAGAGGATTTGGTATTATTAGAATTTGGGTTTTAATAAGAATTTGGGATTAATAAGGATTATGGTTTTAAATAAAGGATTATGGTATTAATTTTGGGTTTAATAAAAAATTTTTTTTAAATAAGGTGGATTTTATGGTTTTAAAAAAAAGAATTATGGGTTATAGAGGATTAGGTTTAATAGAGGATTATGGTTTTGGTTTGTTTTGGGTTTGGTAAATTTTTTAAGGATTTAAATTGTATTTTTTTTTTTATAAAATTTTATGGTTTAAAAATTTTATTTAAAATTTTTAATTTTATTTGGTTTTAAAATTTGGAAGGGGGTTGATTGGGGGGGTAAAAAATTTAAGTTTGTTAATAGTTGTTAAGAGGAATAGGTATTTGGGTGTTATTGGTTGGGGTATTTGGGGGAAGTTAAGGAAATAAATAAGTTTAAAAGGTTGTTTAAAAGGTTTTTGGGTTTATTGGGTGGTTAAAATGGGTTAAAAATCAAGAAATTTTTCCCTTATAAGATTTGGTTTAAAGAGGATAGGGTATTAAAAAAAAGGATTAGGTTTTAAAACCAGAATTATGGTAAAATAAGGATTATGGTTTTTAAAGAGGTTATGGTTTTAAAATAGAGGATTTGTTTTAATCAGAGGATTAGGGTTTTAAAAATTTAATAAAAGTTTTATGGTATTAATCAGAGGTTTATGGTATTAATCAGAGGTATGTTTTAAATAAAGGGGATTATGGAAATAATCAAGGATTATGGTATTAATCAGAGGGTTTGGTATTAATCAGGGATTTGGATTAATCAAGGATTAGGGTATTAACAGAGGAATTGTATTTTTCAGAGGTTTTGGGTTTTTAATCAAGGATTAGGGTTTAATAGAGGATTTTATGGTATTAAATGAGGATTTTTGGTATTTAATCAGAGGATTAGGGTATTAATCAGAGGGATTATGGTTTTAATCAGGGGTTTTTGGGTTATTAATCAGAGGATTATGGTTTAATAGGGGTTTATGGTATTAATCAGGGGTTCAATAAAAAATATTGGTTGGGGGGCTTATTGCTATATTTTTGTGTACAAAGTTAAAAAATTTTATGTGTAAAAAAAAAATTATACCTATTTGTTAAATTTTGTAGAAATAAAAAAGAATGATAATTTATTTTGAAATATTCATATTTGGCATTTCAATATCCCTTATTTCAAGGTATTTGCAATAATTCAATGGAATTATGAAAATTGTGTAAAATTTTGGGGAATTATATACGGTGGTAAGGCTAGGGTTTAAGGCGGGAAAAGGGTCAAACATGGTTTAAAAATAACCCTGCTGGGTCAGGTTTAGAGGCGGGGAAAAGGTCAAAAAACACTGGTTAAAAAAACCCCTGCTGGGTAAGGGTTTTAGAGGCGGGGAAAAAAGGTCACAACCTTTTTTAAAATCCGCGGGTAAAGGGGTTTTAGGGGGGGGAAAAGGTCACAAATGGTAAAATAAACCCTTGGGTAGGTTTAGAGGGGGGGAAAAAGGTTTACAACAGGGTTTAAAAAAATAACCGTGGGTCAAGTTTAGAGGCGGGGCAAAGGTCACAACACTGGCTAAAATACCCTGCTGGTCAAGGTTTAGAGGCGGGGCAAAGGTCACAACACTGGTGTAAATGACCGTGCTGGGTCAAGGCTTAGAGGCGGGGCAAAGGTCACAACACTGGTTAAAATAACCCTGCTGGGTCAAGGTTTAGAGGCGGGGCAAAGGTCACAACACTGGCTAAAATAACCCTGCTGGGTCAAGGTTTAGAGGCGGGGCAAAGGTCACAACACTGGTGTAAATGACCGTGCTGGGTCAAGGTTTAGAGGCGGGGCAAAGGTCACAACACTGGTTAAAATAACCCTGCTGGGCCAAGGTTTAGAGGCGGGGCAAAGGTCACAACACTGGTTAAAATAACCCTGCTGGGTCAAGGTTTAGAGGCGGGGCAAAGGTCACAACACTGGCTAAAATAACCCTGCTGGGCCAAGGTTTAGAGGCGGGGCAAAGGTCACAACACTGGTTAAAATAACCCTGCTGGGTCAAGGTTTAGAGGCGGGGCAAAGGTCACAACACTGGTTAAAATAACCCTGCTGGGTCAAGGTTTAGAGGCGGGGCAAAGGTCACAACACTGGTTAAAATAACCCTGCTGGGTCAAGGTTTAGAGGCGGGGCAAAGGTCACAACACTGGTATAAAATGTACACCGGCTTGGTCAAGGTTTTAGAAGCGGGGGCAAAGGTCACAACACGGGTTTGTAAATGACCGTGCAGGGTCAAGGTTTAGAGGCGGGGCAAAGGTCACAACACTGGTTAAAATAACCCTGCTGAGTCAAGGTTTAGAAGCGGGGCAAAGGTCACAACACTGGTTAAAATAACCCTGCTGGGTCAAGGTTTAGAGGCGGGGCAAAGGTCACAACACTGGTATAAAATGACCCCATTGGGTCAACATTTAGAGGCGGGGCAAAGGTCACAACACTGGTATAAATGACCGTCCTGGGTCAAGGTTTAGAAGCGGGGCAAAGGTCACAACACTGGTATAAATGACCCTGCTGGGTCAAGGTTTAGAGGAGGGGCAAAGGTCACAACACTGGTATAAATGACCCCATTGGGTCAACATTTAGAGGCGGGGCAAAGGTCACAACACTGGTATAAATGACCCTGCTGGGTAACCGTTTGGATCTACTGTAATTCAATAACAAGTATAGCCAAGGATGAAGCCAATTCAGTATCCCGTTGGAGGTGTGATGAATTAATCAACATGCTTCTGTGGTAAGTGATTTTGTTCATTAACCAAGTTAATCTTGCTGCAATACTGACAAATATTTTTTTATTCTTTTGCACATTAATGAATTTAGAAGTGTATGTATTAACCGATCAAAATTTTCTTTATTCTTTTATACATTAATGAATTTGGAGGTGTACCTTATTCTTTTAATAAGGAAAATTTTCTTTAACAGATGCGAATATTATGCGGATGTTGGAAATTATTCGCGAAAATCAAATCCGGCGGGAGCAAATGATTGGCGAGTTGATGCGTTTGTTAGGAGTGAGATCCACCCTGCCAGATGTAGTGCACCTCTCCACCACCCTTCACGGGGTTGATGGAGCGCCTCCTACCCACCCGCATGGAGATCGCTGCCCCTCCTACCAACCTCGAGATTACACCTCCTACTCATACGATTGATGTTGAAGCTTTCATCCACGATGTCGCAACTCCCCGCACGTCGAGATTGTACCTTCCCCAAACCTCATGTGGATGTCTCTGCTGCTACGCCTGACACTAGTGATAATGTGAACGAAGAGATTAATATGAGAGGAAATG
>NW_026470447.1:0-12033 GCF_026875155.1 Cherax quadricarinatus | reverse complement strand
ATCTAGAAACACCTAGGTTTTTTTTTATCTCTCGTATATATACCCCAGAGGTGTATTATGTGTATTCAGTATATATAGACCCAAAGGTGTTATAAGTGTACTCTCAGTATATATAGACCCAGAGAGTGTATATATGTGATCTCAGTATATATACATCCAGAGGTGATATATATATATATATATATATATATATATATATTATATATATGTCGTGCCGAATAGGCAGAACTTGCGATCTTGGCTTAAATAGCAACGCTCATCTTGCCAATAGGACAAGTGAAAAATAATTGTGTATGCAATAATTTCGCCAAAATCATTCTGGACCTAACGAAAAAAATATATTTGATTGTGATTGTTTAGTATTAAATTATTGCAAACGTATTTAAAATATATTTAGTTGGGTTTGTGTAAAGTAAATTGCTCTTGTTATAATAAGGTTAGGTAAGTTTTCTAAGATTCTTCTGGCGCAAAATTAAAATTTTTTACATTAACATTAATGAAAAAAAACATATCTTAACGTATAAGAGAAAATTTCAGAAAGGACTTAATTTTATATGAGTCTTGCTAAATTGACCAGTTTTACATATTCGGCACGACTATATATACATATATATATATATATATATATAAATATATACATATATAATATATATATATATATATATATTATATATATAATATATATATATATATATATATATATATAATATATATATAATATATATTATATATATATATATATATATAATATATATGTCAATTATATTCCTGTCGACCATGGACTTGCTTGATACAACTTTCTCAACTTTTTGAAAATCAATTGGATGGTTAAAATCTCTTTCATGAATAAATAGAGCATTGGAATCTTGTCCAGTTCTAATGCTATATTTATGTTGTTTTAATCTTAGTTCGAGATTTTTACCAGTTTGACCGTAATAAACTTTATCGCAAATTTTACAAGGAATCTTATAGACACATCCATCAGCATTTTGGGGGGAATTCTTTATCAAAAGTTTTTTTTACTGTATCAAGATTTTTAAATACAACTTTAATATTAAAAGTCTTAAGAAGAGAAGGCATATGAACCAAGTTTTCATGGTAAGGGAGAACCAACATATTTTTAGTTGAATAAGGCTGGTTGTCCATTTTTGGATTGTAAAAAGTATTTCTAGCAACTTTAAAAGATTTGTCAATTACATTTTTCGGGTATTTCAGATCAATGGCTATTTCATAAATTTTGGATATTTCTTCATCTATGAACTCTGGACTACAAATTCGTAAAGCTCTCAAAAACATTGATGAGAAAACAGACAGTTTAACTTTATCTTGATGGGAAGAATAATAGTGGACATAGGAACAGTTATTTGTAGGTTTTCTGTAAATTTTAAATTTGAATTCATTATTACCCTTAATAATTATTACCTTCCTTTGATGTATTACTTTCAAAGTTCCTTGACAATGTGAGTACTCACGAGTGCGCTTGGAATTTCACTACTCTTTCACAGTGGTTGTTTTGCGTATATATGTGTATATATATAATTATAATATATATATATATATATATATATATATTATATATATATATATATATATATATATATTAGTGTGTATGTGTGTATATGTATGTGTGTGTGTGTGTGTGTGTGTGTGTGTGTGTGTGTGTGTGTGTGTGTGTGTGTGTGTGTGTGTGTGTGTGTACTCACCTAGTTACTCACCTAGTTGAGGTTGCGGGGGTCGAGTCCGAGCTCCTGGCCCCGCCTCTTCACTGGTCGCTACTAGGTCACTCTCCCTGAACCGTGAGCTTTATCATACCTCTGCTTAAAGCTATGTAGGGATCCTGCCCCCACTATATCGCTTCCAAAACTATTCCACTTCCTGACTACTCTGTGGCTGAAGAAATACTTCCTAACATCCCTGTGATTCATCTGTGTCTTCAACTTCCAACTGTGTCCCCTTGTTACTGTGTCCAATCTCTGGAACATCCTGTCTTTGTCCACCTTGCCAATTCTTCTCAGTATTTTGCATGTCGTTATCATGTCGTCCCTATCTCTCCTGTCCTCCAGTGTCGTCAGGTTGATTTCCCTTAACCTCTCCTCGTATGACATACCTCTTAGCTCTGGGACTAGTCTTGTTGCAAACCTTTGCACTTTCTCTAGTTTCTGTACGTGCTTGGCTAGGTGTGGGTTCCAAACTGGTGCTGCATACTCCAATATGGGCCTAACGTACACGGTGAACAGGGTCCTGAATGATTCCTTATTAAGATGTCGGAATGCTGTTCTGAGGTTTGCCAGGCGCCCATATGCTGCAGCCGTTATTTGGTTGATGTGCGCTTCAGGAGATGTGCCTGGTGCTATACTCACCCCAAGATCTTTTTACTTGAGTGAGGTTTGTAGTCTCTGGCCCCCTAGACTGTACTCCGTCTGCGGTCTTTGCCCTTCCCCAATCTTCATGACTTTGCACTTGGTGGGACTGAACTCCAGGAGCCAATTGCTGGACCAGGTCTGCAGCCTGTCCAGATCCCTTTGTAGTTCTGCCTGGTCTTCGATCGCATGAATTCTTCTCATGAACCTCACGTTATCTGCAAACGGGGACACTTCGGAGTCTATTCCTTCCGTCATGTCGTTCACAAATACCAGAAACAGCACTGGTCCTAGGACTGACCCTTGTGGGACCCCGCTGGTCACAGGTGCCCACTCTGACACCTCGCCACGTACCATGACTCGCTGCTGTCTTCCTGACAAGTATTCCCTGACCCATTGTAGTGCCTTCCCTGTTATCCCTGCTTGGTCCTCCAGTTTTTGCACTAATCTCTTGTGTGAAACTGTGTCAAACGCCTTCTTGCAGTCCAAGAATATGCAATCCACCCACCCCTCTCTCTCTTGTCTTACTGCTGTCACCATGTCAGAACTCCAGTAGGTTTGTGACACAGGATTTCCCGTCCCTGAAACCATGTTGGCTGCTGTTGATGTGTGTGTGTGTGTTATGTGTGTCTCGGCATAAATACACCGGCAGATGCTCATCTTCTAGTATATGTACACTGATGATACATACCTGTGTATATAAGCGAAAATACCGACCAATTGGTGTATATACTGATATAACACTATTGGTGTATGTACACTGATAGGTATACACCTTTTTGGCTATATATGCTTAGAAATGTACGTTTATCGGTATATATATAAATATATACATATATACACATGTCAGTGGAACGCCTTCTAACTGAACAAAAGAAACTAATGGAAAAATAAAGAAATGACTAGGAAAAATAAGAATGATTTTTGAGGATTTTACTTAAAATTTAAATATAATAAAAAAAAAAAATGGCCTTCAGTTCTTGTAGTTGGGCAGGAGTAGGTAAGGCCCTGGATAGATCTCTGATGTTAATGATGTAGGTTATCCTGGGCGGATGGTGATAGTCCGATGTTTTGGAATCTCCTACCACTTGGATGGAGCACCACAAGTAGAATAGGTAAGGGCCAGTAGTAGTAGAATAATGTTAATAAGTCTCATTAACAAATGTCTTGCTCCTTTATCTGGCGTCTATCCTGGATGACCACGCCAGGAACAGAGCTGGTAATAAGAAAAAATAAACTGGTTACCAATGGTCATGATAATATAACATTTAAGAATGGAAAAGAATGATAAATGCCAAAATCATTACTGGTAACCAGCAAACAAAACAAAAGAACAAACAGTAATACTCCTGGTAGATCACCCTACCTGATTAGGAGAAGAGTGGAGGTGAAGTGACTCTCCAAACTTCAACCCACACCAGGTAAGGTCAATATTACCAGGAGTAGAAACTTTAACAAATCGGACACCAGGAACTAGTTTTGCCCCAGCCCGCCAGAGGGGGGGGGTGCGAGCGCAACGTAACTCGCTAATGGTTCCTGGTTGCCCGAACAACCTTAACCCCACTTACACCTACTTTTCCCTCACAATATATACATATACATATATATATCTATATATATAATATAATATATATATATATATATAATATATATATATATATAATATATAATATATATATATATATATATATATGAAAGAAAATAACTTGACGCTCTAACCCACAGGACCAGGCAACCCTACAAGAATCAAGCACCCAGCAGAGCTAGGGGTTAGAGCGTCATGTGATTTTTTCCTCACCATGAGGCGAGCCAAAACAACATATATAAGCTAAAGGAGGAGGCAATTAGGTTAAGATATAAACTACTATTGGAGGATAGATGGGCTAGTGAGAGTATAGGCAATGGGGTTGAAGATGTATGGGGTAGGTTTAAGAATGTTGTGTTAGAGTGTTCAGCAGAAGTTTGTGGTTACAGGAAAGTGGGTGCGGGAGGGAAGAAGAGCGATTGGCGGAATGATGACGTAAAGATAATAGAAAGAGAGAAAAGGTTAACATATGAGAGGTTTTCATAAAGTAGAAGTGATGCAAGGAGAGATGTGGAGAAATTTTCTCCAGGAGGGGGTGAGTATCAGTCCCTTTCAGCCCCTTTAAGCTCTCTGAGGGATTCAGCCCTTCAGAGGGGCTGATAGCATCTAGTTTCTTGGTCAACACTTTAATTTGGAACACGTGTTTGTACTCGGGCATGCCAGTAAGTCACTTCATGGCTGTCCAGTGTTGCAATCATGTGTGGTTAATGAGAAACAATTAATCTGTTTCCGTGACAGAACAATTAAACAAACCTTACACCCACTTTATTACCATGTTAAAGACAGCATACACTGATGTCTATGCCCAGACAACAAGAAATCAAGCATTTTGTATTGCTTTCTGTGGCAGTTTGGCAAGGAAAGGAAATTTGCTCGAATCAGCTTTTCCTTTGTGCTCGGGGCAGCAGAGGCGGAGGGCGCCGCGGTGCTATCAGATTGCAATGTGTAATGGTACAGTAAGGACTCGTGCTTCACATGCTTCGCGCTATAAAGGTGGAAAAAGAAAGTGAATCACGCATTGCTGTAACTCAAAGACAATCTTTATAATAACAATAAACTTATTACAAAGTAAGGTGTACAACTTTTTTACTGACATGACTGTGAACATTAGACAGATCTTGATGAACATTGAGTAACCAGCGAGTGTTGTGAATTTCCAGACTGAGTGGAAGACGTGTACACTCAAAAAAAAACTATTCTTCAGTCAAGACACTGGATACCCGGGTTATTCTTAAGGGTCCGATACACAAACCCACGTAAGTCTACTTTGATGTATTGTAGTTCAATGTACGATTTGGGTAGAGTACCATATACCCGGTAACAAGCGGGCTTTTGAGCCCAACACAAGTGAGCATAAGGCCCTCGTCAGTATTCAGTTAGTCAATGGACTACTGACACAACACCCCTAGGGATAATTAGACTCATACTTACTTGTTCCCTACAGCCATATGGTCGTAGAACAACTGTCTCTCATTGGAGGTGTCTACTGTCAGAGGTTGCAACAGGCAGAGACAGCAACAAAACTAAGTCTCCTCATTATTGATACGGAGATTTTGTTTGTTCTTCAAGTTTATTTAATCATAATTTGGTGAGAAAAATTTTACCACAAGGGAGGAGTATATGGAGAGGAAAAGAGAAGTTAAGGGAGTGGTGAAACACTGTGAAAATAAGCAAATGAGAGAGTTGGTGAGATGTTATCAACAATTTTTTTTAAAATATGAAAAAGGTTTGGAGTGAGATTAATAAGTTGAGAAAGCCTCGGGAACAAATGGATTTGATAATTAAAAATAGGAGAGGAGAGTTATTAAATGAAGAGTTAGAGTTATTGGGAAGATGGAGGAAATATTTTGAAGAACTGTTAAATGTTGATTTCGTGTATAGGGCGAGGAAGAATAACATCTTGTAGGAGTGAGGAAGAGCCAGTTGTGAGTGTGGAGGAAGTTCGTGAGGCAGTAGGTAAAATGAAAGGGGGTAAGGCAGCCGGGATTGATGGGATAAAGATAGAAATGTTAAAAGCAGGTGGGGATATAGTTTTGGAGTGGTTGGTGCAATTATTTAATAAATGTATGGAAGAGGGTAAGGTACCTAGGGATTGGCAGAGAGCATGCATAGTTCCTTTGTATAAAGGCAAAGAGGATAAAAGAGAGTGCAAAAATTATAGGGGGATAAGTCTGCTGAGTATACCTGGTAAAGTGTATGGTAGAGTTATTATTGAAAGAATTAGGAGTAAGATAGAGAGTAGGATAGCAGATGAACAAGGAGGCTTTAGGAAAGGTAGGGGGTGTGTGGACCAGGTGTTTACAGTGAAACATATAAGTGAACAGTATATAGATAAGGCTAAAGAGGATTTTGTGGCATTCATGGATTTTGAAAAGGTGTATGACAGGGTGGATAGGGGGGCAATGTGGCAGATGTTGCAGGTGTATGGTGTAGGAGGTAGGTTACTGAAAGCAGTGAAGAGTTTTTACGAGGATAGTGAGGCACAAGTTAGAGTATGTAGGAAAGAGGGAGATTATTTCCCAGTAAAAGTAGGCCTTAGACAAGGATGTGTGATGTCACCGTGGTTGTTTAATATATTTATAGATGGGGTTGTAAGAGAAGTGAATGCTTGAGAGTTGGCAAGAGTACACAAATAACCCACACATAGAAGAGAGGAGCTTACGACGACGTTTCTATCCGACTTGGACCATGGGGAAGTTACAAGATAAAGTGGGAGTTGTCAGAGTTGTTCTTTGCTGATGACACTGTGCTTTTGGGAGATTATGAAGAGAAGTTGCAGAGGTTGGTGGATGAATTTGGTCGGGTGTGCAAAAGAAGAAAATAAAAGTGAATATAGGAAAGAGTAAGGTTATGAGGATAACAAAAACAATAGGTAACAAAAGAGTGGATGTCAGATTGGAGAGAGAGAGTATGGAGGAGGTGAATGTATTTAGACATTTAGGAGTGGGTGTGTTAGCAGATGGGTCTATGAAGGATGAAGTGTATCGTAGAATTGACGAGGGGAAAAAGGTGAGTGGTGCACTTAGGAGTCTTTGGAAACCAAGAACTTTATCAATGGAAGCAAAGAGGAAAATGTATGAGAGTATAGTTATACCAACGCTCTTATATGGGTGTGAAGCATGGGTGGTGAATGTTGCCACAAGGAGAAGGCTGGAAGCAGTGGAGATGTCATGTCTGAGGGCAATGTGTGGTGTAAATATTAAGCAGAGAATCCATAGTCTGGAAATTAGGAGAAGGTGTGGGATTAACAAAACTATTATCCAGAGGGCTGAGGAGGGGTAGTTGAGGAGGTTCGGACATGTAGAGAGAATGGAACGAGACAGAATGACTTTGAGAGTGTATATATCTGTAGCAAAGGGAAGGTGGGGTAGGGGTCAGCCTAGGAAAGGTTGGAGGGAATGGGTAAAGGAGGTTTTGTGTGCAAGGGGCTTAAACTTCCAGCAAGCATGCATGAGGGTGTTCAATAGGAGCAAATGGAGATGAATGGTTTTTAGTGCTTGAAGTGCTATTGGAGTCGGAGCAATATAACATTTATGAAGGGGTTCAGGGAAACCAGCAGGCCGGACTTGAGTCCTGGAGATGGGAAGTACACTGTCTACACTCTGACGGAGGGGTGTTAATGTTGCAGTTTTATAACTGAAGTGTCAGCATGCCTCTGGCAAGACGCCGATGTGTTATATATATATATATATATATATATATATATATATAAATATATATATATATAATATATATATATATATATATATATATATAATATATATATACATACATATATATATATATATATATATATATATATATATATATATATATATATATTATATATATATATATAATATATAAATATATATATATATAAACACGCTAGATAACAGGGATATCTTGCTACTCCTACTTACACTTGGTCACACTTCACAGACACGCACATGCATATATATATACATACATCTAGGTTTTTCTCCTTTTTCTAAATAGCTCTTGTTCCTCTTTATTTCTTCTATTGTCCACGGGGAAGTGGAAAAGAATCTTTCCTCCGTGAGCCATGTGTGTCGTATGAGGCGACTAAAATGCCGGGACAGATGGGCTAGTAACCCCTTCTCCTGTAGACATTTACTAAAAAAGAGAAGAAGAAAAACTTTATAAAACTGGGATGCTTGAATTGCGTCGATGTAGTGCGGATGACAAGAAACAGATGATTGCTGATGTTATGAATGAAAAGAAGTTGGATGTCCTGGCCCTAAGCGAAACAAAGCTGAGAGGGGTAGGGGAGTTTCGGTGGGGGGAAATAAATGGGATTAAATCTGGAGTATCTGAGAGAGTTAGAGCAAAGGAAGGGGTAGCAGTAATGTTGAATGATCAGTTTATGGAAGGAGAAAAGAGAATATGAATGTGTAAATTCAAGAATTATGTGGATTAAAGTAAAGGTTGGATGCGAGAAGTGGGTCATAATAAGCGTGTATGCACCTGGAGAAGAGAGGAATGCAGAGGAGAGAGAGAGATTTTGGGAGATGTTAAGTGAATGTATAGGAGCCTTTGAACCAAGTGAGAGAGTAATTGTGGTAGGGGACCTGAATGCTAAAGTAGGAGAAACTTTTAGAGAGGGTGTGGTAGGTAAGTTTGGGGTACCAGGTGTAAATGATAATGGGAGCCCTTTGATTGAACTTTGTATAGAAAGGGGTTTAGTTATAGGTAATACATATTTTAAGAAAAAGAGGATAAATAAGTATACAAGATATGATGTAGGGCGAAATGACAGTAGTTTGTTGGATTATGTATTGGTAGATAAAAGACTGTTGAGTAGACTTCAGGATGTACATGTTTATAGAGGGGCCACAGATATATCAGATCACTTTCTAGTTGTAGCTACACTGAGAGTAAAAGGTAGATGGGATACAAGGAGAATAGAAGCATCAGGGAAGAGAGAGGTGAAGGTTTATAAACTAAAAGAGAGGCAGCTAGGGTAAGATATAAACAGCTATTGGAGGATAGATGGGCTAATGAGAGCATAGGCAATGGGGTCGAAAAGGTATGGGGTAGGTTTAAAAATGTAGTGTTAGAGTGTTCAGCAGAAGTTTGTGTGTTACAGGAAAGTGGGTGCGGAGGGAAGAGGAGCGATGGTGGAATGATGATGTGAAGAGAGTAGTAAGGGAGAAAAAGTTAGCATATGAGAAAGTTTTTACAAAGTAGAAGTGATGTAAGGAGGGAAGAGTATGTGGAGAAAAAGAGAGAAGTTAAGAGAGTGGTGAAGCAATGTAAAAAGAGAGCAAATGAGAGAGTGGGTGAGATGTTATCAACAAATTTTGTTGAAAATAAGAAAAAGTTTTGGAGTGAGATTAACAAGTTAAGAAAGCCTAGAGAACAAATGGATTTGTCAGTTAAAAATAGGAGAGGAGAGTTATTAAATGGAGAGTTAGAGGTATTGGGAAGATGGAGGGAATATTTTGAGGAATTGTTAAATGTTGATGAAGATAGGGAAGTTGTGATTTCGTATATAGGGCAAGGAGGAACAACATCTTGTAGGAGTGAGGAAGAGCCAGTTGTGAGTGTGGGGAAGTTCGTGAGGCAGTAGGTAAAATGAAAGGGGTTAAGGCAGCCGGGATTGATGGGATAAAGATAGAAATGTTTAAAAGCAGGTGGGGATATAGTTTTGGAGTGGTTGGTGCAATTATTTAATAAATGTATGGAAGAGGGTAAGGTACCTAGGGATTGGCAGAGAGCATGCATAGTTCCTTTGTATAAAGGCAAAGGGGATAAAAGAGAAAGCAAAAATTATAGGGGGATAAGTCTGTTGAGTATACCTGGCAAAGTGTATGGTAGAGTTATTATTGAAAGAATTAAGAGTAAGACGGAGAATAGGATAGCAGATGAACAAGGAGGCTTTAGGAAAGGTGGGGGGTGTGTGGACCAGGTGTTTACAGTGAAACATATAAGTGAACAGTATTTAGATAAGGCTAAAGAGGTCTTTGTGGCATTTATGGATTTGGAAAAGGCGTATGACAGGGTGGATAGGGGGGCAATGTGGCAGATGTTGCAGGTGTATGGTGTAGGAGGTAGGTTACTGAAAGCAGTGAAGAGTTTTTACGAGGATAGTGAGGCTCAAGTTAGAGTATGTAGGAAAGAGGGAAATTATTTCCCAGTAAAAGTAGGCCTTAGACAAGGATGTGTGATGTCACCGTGGTTGTTTAATATATTTATAGATGGGGTTGTAAAGGAAGTAAATGCTAGGGTGTTCGGAGAGGGGTGGGATTAAATTATGGAGAATCAAATACAAAATAGGAATTGGTACAGTTGCTTTTTGCTGATGATTCTGTGCTTATGGGAGATTCTAAAGAAAAATTGCAAAGGTTAGTGGATGAGTTTGGGAGTGTGAGTAAAGGTAGAAAGTTGAAAGTGAACATAGAAAAAAGTAAGGTAATGAGGGTATCAAACGATTTAGATAAAGAAAAATTAGGTATCAAATTGGGGAGGAGAAGTATGGAAGAAGTGAATGTTTTCAGATACTTGGGAGTTGACGTGTCAGCGGATGGATTTATGAAGGATGAGGTTAATCATAGAATTTACGAGAGAAAAAAGGTGAGTGGCGCGTTGAGGTATATGTGGAGATAAAAAAGAATGTTATCTATGGAGGCAAAGAAGGGAATGCATGAAATTATAGTAGTACCAACACACTTATATGGGTGTGAAGCTTGGGTTGTGAATGCAGCAGCGAGGAGGCGGTTGGAGGCAGTGAAGATGTCCTGTCTAAGGGCAATGTGTGGTGCAAATATTATGCAGAAAATTCGGAGTGTGGAAATTAGGAGAAGGTGTGGAGTTAATAAAAGTATTAGTCAGAGGGCTGAAGAGGGGTTGTTGAGGTGGTTTAGTCATTTAGAGAGAATGGATCAAAGTAGAATGACATGGAGAGTGTATAAATCTGAAGGGGAAGGAAGGTGGGGTATGGGTCGTCCTCGAAAAGGTTGGAAGGAAGAGGTAAAGAAGTTTTTGTGGGCGAGGGGCTTCGACTTCCAACAGGCGTGCATGAGTGTGTTCGATAGAAGTGAATGGAGACGAATGGTATTTGGGACCTGACGAGCTGTTGGAGTGTGAGCAGGGTAATATTTAGTGAAGGGATTCAGGGAAACCAGTTATTTTTATATAGCCGGACCTGAGTCCTGGAAATGGGAAGTTCATTGCCTGCACTCTGAAGGAGGGGTTCGGGATATTAGCAGTTTGGAGGGATATGTTGCGTATCTTTATATGTATATGCTTCTAAACTGCTGTGTTCTGAGCACTTCTGCAAAAACACTGATTATGTGTGAGTGAGGTGAAAGTGTTGAATGATGATCAAAGTATTTTCTTTTTGGGTCACCCTGCCTCGGTGGGAGACGGCCGACTTGTTAATAGCAAACTCTCAATTCTTTTGTTTGGTGAACATGAAATTCAATCATCAGAGGGTGTTCAGCAGGGTGACCCACTCGCCCCACTTCTCTTCTGCTTGGCAGTAAGAGAACCTACTTCCAGCCTACGCAGTGAGCTCAATATCTGGTACCTGGATGACGGCACTCTGGCAGGTACTGAAGAGTCCCTCTTGGGGGACCTACAACTGGTGAAAACACAGGGAGAAGACTTGGGACTCATCTTCAATCCCTCCAAGTGTGAAATCATCACAGCGAACCAGGAAATAATCAATGCCGTGCGATGAATCCTCCCGGAAGTCTCAACTACCATTCCGTCCAACAGTACCCTCTTGGGAGCACCGCTGGGTCACCAGGCCATCGACACTGTCCTCAGGGACAAATTGAATGACCTGATGAGAATGGAGGAGAGAATAAGCGATCTTGATGCCCATGATGCTCTTTATCTCCTCACAAGGTGTCTTACTATGCCAAGACTCACTTCCTGATGTGTGCACCCTCTTTTGACAGCCCAACACTTGATGAATATGACGCACACCTGAGATCAACTTTTAAGAAGGCACTGAACCGGTCACTAGAGGATGAGCAATGGGATCAGGCAACCCTCCCAGTCGCACTGGGAGGTATAGGGGTGCGCAAAGCAACGCATGTTGCTTATCTGCTTTTCTGTCTTCGTGTTTGGCTTCCATGT
>NW_026470446.1:0-12377 GCF_026875155.1 Cherax quadricarinatus | reverse complement strand
CTCCCTTTGGGGGGAATGGGCCCAGGTGATAATAAAAATAAAAAAAAAAATATATATTTTATATTTTAAATTATATTTATTAGGGGGCTGTAAGAGAAGTGAATGCTCGGGTGCGGGTTTAAGAGGTGCGGGATTAAAAGATAAAAAATCTAACACAAAGTGGGAGTTGTCACAGTTCCCTCTTTGATGATGACACAGTGTTTTTAGAGATTCTGAAGAAAAGTTGCAGAGGTTGGTGGATGAGTGTGGTAGGTATGTAAAGAAGAAAATTGAAAGTGAATACAGGAAAGAGTAAGGTGATAAGGATAAAAAAATAGGTTAACAATGGACTGGTTTATCAGATTGGGAGGGAGAGAGTATGGAGGAGGTAAATGTGTTCAGATATTTAGGAATGGATGTGTCAGGAGACGGGTGTATAAAAGATGAAGTGAATCATAGAATTGATGAGGGAAAAAAAGGTGAGTTGGTGCACTGAAAAAATCTGTGGAGACAAAGAACTTTATCCATGGAGCAAAAAGAAGAATGTATGTGAGTATATTTTATACCAACGCTCTTATATGGGTGCGAAGCATGGGTGGTGAATGTTGCAACAAGGAGAAGGCTGGAGGCATTTGAAGACGTCTGGGATCAGGAACTCATGCTGCTGAAGTCGTCGCAGCCCTTAAAGGCAAAACCATGAAAAGACAGGACCAGCGAGCAGCTAAGATTGGATTTCCGGGAACAGGACTCGGCGTGTGTATCATTGGTATTTAAATACCGAAAAGATGATGAATAATGCACATGTGCAAATTGGGTATTTTTTACTTGCAGACGTTTCGCCATCTAGTGGATTTATCAATGCATTAGTGTACATGAATGGTTACAGAGGGACAAGATGAAGAATTGGACACAGTGCAACAAATGTTGCATTGTTGACGTAGCTTTATCAATACAACACAAGGATATAATGTGATGAATGTAGAATTATATATAAAAAATGAAAGGGAATCAGTCCCTCATCCTTGAGTTGGTAAAGAAAAACCGTAGTCTTGAAGAATTTGAAACATAGGCTTGGAGTTTGTCGCTTATATACTGGCGTCATGTGGGGACGTGTAGTTAAAAAGAAAACATTGTCACTAGTAGGCGGGATTTCTAAGTGGAAGTAGTTCATACCCAAGGCTTGCTTCAGTATGACCTACTTCCACGGGGAATCCCGCCTACCAGTGGCACTGCCTTCAAATGCTGCATCTCCTTCATCTGATGCTTTTATATAAAAGTTAAGCTTCCTGCCTGTACTTCAGATTCCTTAGTTCTTATGTTCTTACTACGGTGCTCTTCACCAACTCCAAGGCTGAGGGATTGATTTCTTCTACATTCTTCACATTATATCCTTGTATTGCACTGATAAAGCCACTGTTTTGGCAAAACGTCTACAAAGATACCCAAATGTTGCACATATGCCTAATTCATCAGAACTCATAAAGCTCAAGGCATCATAGATAAAATCAACAACACACAGGACCAGCAACACGGTGATGCGATGTCGTAACTTCTGCGTTTCTTACCTCCTTACGATTATCGTTATTTTCACGAGTCGGACTCTCCGTTATTACAAAGGCAAATAGCGACGAGGTACAACGTACCAGATGCCTTCAAGATTTCTCTTGGTGATAACCGTCAATAATCACCTGTCAGTGGTAACAACCTCGGTATACAACCACAGGACTCGGATTCACTCCCTCTGTTTACATACCCATAAATAATTACCTGGGTCTTTATCGATCTATTTCTTCCTTTTAGTGAAATTGAATACATCAGCAGCGTTCTATTATACAATAGCTACGCAGTGGTAACAATAGCTACGCAGTGGTAACAAAAGCTAGTTGTTTCCCCTGTCATATTTTTCACACAGGATGGGTAACGAACGTAGTGTGGAACATTGTCAGCCTTAGCTCAGAGGTATCATTACGGCGATGAGGATATCGTCACGTATTCCATTAAGGTTCATCAGATACAGTAGCTTCAAAGGTTTCCTTCCAGCAGAGCTGCAATTACTGTCACTTGGGAATTACCATCTCTCAGGATAGCCTATCCCATACATAGCAAAAAGGGAATTCTTATGAAGATATCTATACAGTCTCCCGGCTCAGGCTGAGACTACTGAAGTCTCTCATCTCAGACTGACACTACTAAAGTCTCCCATTTCAGGCTGACACTAGTGAAATCTCCTATCTTACGCTGACAGTGCTGAAGTCTCCCATCTCAGGCTGAATGTTTTAATACCATAAACACGTTTTAAGATGATATATAGCAGGGAGACAGACATATTTTATTCACACTCTGTAACTATCATATATAATAGCGTAGCAACACACTGCTGATGTATCTAATTATAATATATAAAAATTCATTGGCTGACCAGCCGATGCGTGCGGCAGCAGCAACAGCCTAGCTGATGAGGCCTCGATCCTTCAGGAGGCCTGGTCTGGGACCATGCCGAGGGGGCGATGACCCCCGGAAACGACCCTCAGGTGTCTTTGAGGTAACCCATCCAGATTTTGTACCACCACCACCACTACAATCACCACCACAACTGCCATCACCACCCCACCCACGACCATCGCACCACAGCTACAATCCCACCACCACTACAACACCACCACCACTACAAACCACCACCACCACTACCATCAACCACCGCCCACGACCATCACCCCCACAATTTACAATCATTCTCATCCCCAAAATACCGCCACCTTTAAACCCCCGCAATTGTCACCACCACCACCACCACTTCCATCCCCAAATCTCTTCCAATATTACACCATCAACAGCAACACAAACACTACCGCAGCCGGCGACGCCGCCGTCGCCGCCGCCGCTGCCACCAGCGTCACCCCATCAACGTTACATCTGTCTTCATCACCCTCCCATATCCTCATAAATTTTCCCGCCTCCACTCAAATTCTGCTTCACACTCTGTATTGATGTCCCTTTATAACGTTGTGTGTTGTGTACTCACCTATTTTTGGTTGCAGGGGTCGAGTCAAGCTCCTGGCCCCGCCTCTTCGCTGATTGTTACTAGGTCCTCTCTCTCCCTGCCTCATGAGCTTATCATACCTTTCCTTAAAACTGTGTAGGTTTCCCGCCTCCACTACGTCACTTTCTAGTCTATTCCACGCCTGACTACTCTATGACTGAAGAAATACTTCCTAACATCTCATTTGAGGGGGTGTGTGTGTGTGTGTGTGTGTGTGATGTGTTGTGGCGTCTGCATCTCCGTCATGTTTTCACTCCATGTATAGCATTATTAAGTCGTATTTCACAATTTTAACTAATCAATAACAAGACAGAAAAACACAGACTATGTCTTCTTGCTATGTCGACATAGATCTATCCTATGCGTCCCCATACACAAATTTGACCACATACCTGCGCGTATAGAATGAGAAGAGGAGAGCAGAGGATTGCAGCGTCCTCATTGGGAACAGCCCAGCATCCGGTGGCGTCATGCAAGCTGATGTCCAATTGGTCAAAGCGATTAGAAGCTTGGGATTCTTACGCCCCATTCATACTGTTTTCACGCGTAAAGCTCTCATTCTACCTGTTGCCTTCACGGTACACTGACACACTGTTCATCTGACGTCCCCTGAATTCCATGCTCCCTTTTAAAGCATTTTTTTTTCCTTCCCCTCCCGATTTGGGCCTTACTTCAATTCTTTTTAGGCCCCCCAAATTTCACCACCCCCCCCCCATTCCCACCAAACTCCCCAAAATTTAAAAACCCCAAAAAACCCTGGGGGCCCCCCTCCCCCCGGCGCCAAGCGGCCCCCTCCGTAATTGTTATCCCCTCCCTTCCTAAAAATTTTTTCCCCTACCTTTTTTTAAAAATTGTATTGGCCCCATAAATTTTTTTTGGGGTTATCCCCTTTTTGGGTTGGGGGGCAGAAAACTCCCCCCGTTTTGTTTTTTTTTAAGGTTTTTGCCCCTGACCTTTCTCCTCCAAAATTTGGTTTCCCCCCCTTTAACTACTTTAGCAAAACCCCGACATCTTCTGGTATTCCTAACTTCTTGGTTTTTTTGGGGGGGGGTTTTTGGGGTTTGCGTCTCACCCCCCCCCTTTAATCCCCCCCCCCAAAAACCCCCCCAAACGAAAAAAAACCCCGCCCCCCCCCCCCCTAGCGTCCCATAAAATTTGAAAAACCCCCGGATGGTGGGAAAAAAGGGGTGCAGGCCTCGGGGAAACCCCGGGATCCTGGCCAAATTTGTTTTTGGTTAAGGTTAAAGGGGGGATTCACCCCCTTTTCAACCCCCCCCCCCCCCCTCTTTCCCCACCCCCTACCGCACAGTTCATCTGACGTCCCCTGAATCCATCTGGGGCTTCCCTTTAATGATTCTTTTTTTACTTCCTTTTTCCCTACCAGTTTCGAGGCCTCTGACTTCAATTCTTTACAGAGCGCCACTGACTTCATTCCTGTTATTCAACACATTATCGCCTTCATTCATTTCATTCACAGTGCCACTGATTTCATTTTTTCTTATGTCACTCCCTTTCTTTCCCTGTCATATACAGTTATACTACTATTTTACTTAATTTCCTTAGGATAGAAGCTTCTTTCACAAATTTTCATTTTGGGGCACTGCTGCAATCATTTTGCAAAAGCCACTGCATTCATTACATGGAACAATTGCCTTCTTTCATGAAGCCACTGCATTCATTTTATAGCACTGCTGCATTCTTTTTAAATTCTGTTTTCACCTTCCCCTTTCCCCTGCTTTCAACAAATTCTTTCATTACATTCAGTGAATTCATTTCACCATGGTTCTGAAAATTGCATTCACTAAGCTACTTCATTCATGGGACTTCCTTCAAAACATAACTATCTCCACTGCCTTCATTTGCCTTAAAGAAAATCGTTTCTTTCACCGCGAAATATCGTACGCATTATTTCATTCATTATGTTAAGCTCTGTCTTCACTTTCTTCAATTTATCCCTGCATTCATTGCATTCATTGGGGCAATGCATTCAACTGAGACCCTTTTCTCATCAACAACTTTATTCGCTGTCCCACTGCTTTCACTTTTACCACTGCCTTCACTGTAACACTTCATTCAGTGTACCACTGTCTTCACTGTAACACTTCATTCAAAGTCCCGACTGCATTCAGCGTTTCCACTTCCTGCATTGTTTCACCTCACTGACTTCAATTTGCAGTGATTTCTTTCTATCTTTTCCCTTTGGGGTGTACCACTGCCTTCATTGCACTGCTTCCTTCACTGCATCAATGACTTCATTGCATCACTGCCTTCAGTTCATCACAGAATTGTTCGATCACTTCTTCACTGTACTGCTTGCTCGCCATCGTCACTGCTTTCACAGTTACTGTTTTTCACTGTTCACTGCTACCTCAGGCTTCTTTCACTGTCAGGAAGGAAACAATATGTTAATTAGAAAAGTTTTTTTTAAACATCTTAAATTTCACATCGATCGACTACACGATTATTGTCTGTCTTCCACCTGTGTTCACAAACTATTGTGTTCGATTATTATGTTCACTGAAATTTTTGTGTTCATTGATTGTGTTCACTGTGTTTACTGATTGTGTTTTACTGGGTTTTGTTCACTGTGTTCACTGATTGTGTTCACTGCTTATTGTGTTTACTTCCTATTTTGTTCACTTCTTTGTGTTCACTTCTTATTGTGTTTCACTGATTGTGTTTACTGATTGTGTTCACTGGTTGTGTTCACTGATTGTGTTCACTGCTTTTTGTGTTCACTTCTTATTTTGTTCACTTTATTGTTGTTCACTGCTTATTTGTTTTTCACTTCTTATTGGGGTTTTACTTCTTATTGTTTCACTGCCTTATTGTGTTCACTGATTTTGTTCACTTTATTATTGTCTTCACTTACTATTGTGTTCACCTTATATTATGTTCACATTTCATTGTGTTCACACCTTATTGTATTCACACTTTACTGTGTTCACTTACTATTGTGTTCCCCTTACTATTGTATTCACACTACTGTGTTCCCCTTACTATTGTGTTCACTTACTATTGTGTTCACACTTACTGTGTTCACACTTTACTGTGTTTTACTTACTATTGTGTTCACTACTATTGTTTCACTTACTATTGTGTTCACTTACTATTTTGTTCACACTTTACTGTGTTCACTTACTATTGTGTTCACTTACTATTGTGTTCACACTTTATCGTGTTCACACCTTATTGTGTTCACAACTTATTGTGTTCACAACTTAATTGTGTTCACACCTGTGTTCATTTACTACTGTGTTCACACCTTACTGAAATTCACTTACATTGTGTTCACTGCTTATTGTGTTCACACCTTACGTGTTACACCTTACTGTATACACTTACTATTGTGTTCACATTTGTGTTCCACCTTATTGTGTTCAATAAAAGCCATTCTCTGGCTGGATAAGGCGGGGATAACACTAAGGTGGAACCTAAACAAAAGACAAAGGAGCGAACGTTTTTATTTGTACTACTTTTCGCCCCTTGCAGAGTTTTGATAAACATCATTTTGAATAAATATATGATGTAAATATATACTTTTTTATGTATGATAATATAAAGAAATCAGGGCGAAACGTGCACAAATAAGCCGTACATAGTAAAAAGAAACGTCGTCGTAATGATCTTCCTCTATATACGGGTTACATTGTATTATTCCAATCAGGATATTTTGCCCTTTTTATTCGTTAGCGAAACGTGCTCACTTAGGTGAGCCTCTCGCTTTTCACCTGAACACCTCCGTTTCCAGTGTTGTTGGGCTGGATAAAAATTTAAGCCTTATGGAGGAAAATGTCTTTTCAGATCAAAACACAGCTACAGGGACTTGCTTCAACTTACGCCGCGCCTGGAGTCGATTTCAGGGGTCAGCGCCCCCCGTGTCAGCTCCTATACTAGGCCTCGAAGTTGCTGGTCTAATCGAGTAGGCTTTTTCTGCCAGAAAGGGATGTATAAGGAACACAAAATAGTTTTTCCTCACGCCTCTTGTGTTCTGGGATTCTCTAGCGGTGTTTTTTTTAATACATCGGCCGTTTCCACCTTGGTAGGGTGACCCGAAAAAGTAAACACTCATTATTTTTTCATCCGTCACTGTCTTTCCCAGAGGCATGCTTACCTAAATTTAAACCCGGGAAACCTTAACCCCCCCGGGCCCGGTCTTACCCAGGCCAATTCCTGGTTGGATCCCAAGCCTGAATCAACCAGGCTTCTCTGCTCACCCCAAAAAAACGTCGGCCACAGCCCGGGTTCCAAAATCACCTTATTATTTTTTAAAAAAGTCTTTCCGGCTGTTACCGGGTTTTTACCTGGGGACCCAAAACCCCCCCCGGGGGGGTTTTAAGGGCCTTGGGGGGTTCAGAGTGATAACCATTTTTGCTGTTGAGAAAATAACCCCCGGTGATAAAGATTTAGGCCCGTCATTAAGGCCAGGGTTGGGAACCCCTTAGTTTCTACGTTAACAGTTTTCCCCCTGCATTATTTTTTGTTTTCAATGTGGGAAAACCCCCTTTTTTTTCACTGGGGGGATTCTCGTTTCCAAAATCTTTTTTTTGTGTGGTGATTTTTTAAGGGCCTTTTTTAAAATTTTCCCGGTTAATAACGGGGATTCCCCCTCCCGCCGGGAATCAGGTTTAGGTTTGCCCCCCAAAAATTTATTTTTTTCCCGTTAGCCGGCTGAATTTCGGGACTTTTTGGGGGCCAATTTCCCCTGCCTTGGGTTGTATTGCGTTTTTCATAATCCCTTTCCCTGAAGGTGCCCCCCCCCTATTTTAATTTCCTTTTTCCCTTTCCAAACACTTCACTACAGTTAAAAACTGCAACTTAACCCCCCTCCTTTAGAGTGCAGACACTGTACTTCCATTCCGGACCAAATTCAGCCGCCGGTACCCCCAAACCCCTTTTATAAATGTTACCTTTCTCACACTCCAACGCACTCAAGTCTTAAAAACCCTTTGTCTCCACTGCCCTATCTAAACGCTCGGAGGGTTTCTGGAAGTCCCAAACCTTCCACAAAACCCCTTGTACCCCTTTCCTCCAACCTTCCCCAGGGCCCACTCTTACCCCCCCTTTTTTCCCTCAGATTTAAACTTTCCAAGCATTTTACTTGTTCCATTCTCTCAGCTTCTGAAAAATCGTTTGGTAATCCCCCCTCTTCCTAATTTCCAAAAAACGGAATCTCTGCATAATCCCCACCACACATTGCCCTAAAAATGACATCCCAGCCTCCCGGCTTCTCCTTTTGAACATTTTCCCCCCAAAGCTTTTTCAACCAAATTTAAAAGCAATGGTGAAATATACTCTCATACATTCCCCTCTTTTCTTCGGATAAAGTTCTTGTCTCTACAAACTCCTCAGTGCGTCACTCCCTTTTTTCCCCCCCATCAATTCATGATTTTTTCTCTAAAGTTTAAATTCAAAAAACTGAATCATTTACTTCCCCCATAATCCCTCCCTCTAGTCTGATATCCACCCAAAGCCTCATTGTTCATTTGCGATTTGCTCTCCGTCTTACTTTTAATTCTTTCAATAATAATTCTACCATACACTTTACCAGGTATACTTACCCCCCAAATTTTTTACACCTCTTTTGCCCCCTTTGCCTTCATAAAAAGGAACTATGCATGCTTTCTGCCAGTCTCTAGGTATTACCCTCTTCCATACATTTCTTAAAAATTATATCCCGCCTCTTTTAACGTTTTCTGTCTTTATCCTATCAATCCCAGCTGCTTTATCCTTTCTACCCACTGCCTCACGCACCCCCCCCACACTTACAATTGGCTCTTCCTCACTCCTACAAGATGTTATACCTCCCTGCCCAATACACGAAATTCACGGCTTCCCTATCTTTCCGATACGTCCAACTCTCCGATCTAATAACTCTCCTTCCTAATTTTGACTTAAAAAATCCATTCGTTCCTAGGCTTTCTCACCTTATTAATCTCACTCCAAAACTTTTTCTTTTTCCAAAAAAATTTGTTGATCTCACCCAGTCCTTTCTTTTTGCTCTCCTTATACATTCCTTCGCCACTCTCTTTACCCCTTTTTTTTCTCTCTCCATATAAATTTCCCCCCTCTTTGTACACTTACAGCAGTGTTTATACAATACAATTTACAGGCTAAGAACTGTTATCCCGCCTCAGTTTATTTACAGCCTATTGTAATAACCAGATAACTACCATTATTTAATAAAATACCAGACAACTACCATTATTATAACTACCAGACAACTATCGCTATTATAACTACCATTATTATTACTACCAGACAACTACCACTATTTATAACCAGACAGCTACCACTATTACAACTACCAGTCAACTACCATTATTTTAAAATGCCTGACAACTACCACTATTATAACTACCATTATTATAACTACCAGACAACTACCATTATTATAACCAGACAACTACCACTATTGTAACCAGACACTACCCCTATTGCAACTACCAGTCACCTACCACTATCATAACTGCCAAACTACTACCACTATTATAGCCAGACAACTACCACTATCATAACTTCCAGCAGGGCCCTGACTATTACAACTACCAGTCAACTATAAATGTTATAACTGCTAGGACAACTACCACTATTACAAATACCAGTCAACTACTACTGTTATAACTGCTAGACAACTACCACTATTACAACTACCAGTCCCACTACTGTTATACTGCCAGACAACTACCACTACTTTTTTACCCAAAATTGTCTCATATAGCGATTAATAAACTTAATTTCTTACGGAACTTTAAGTTTAGAATTTTCCCCTTTGGGCAACTTACGACAGTGAGACCGGTGAAGAAAATTTTACTTACCTCCCCCAAAAGCTCCAGTAGCACCAGGGAGGGGCGTCGCTCCCCTTTTCCCGATGCTTAAGGTGTTTTTAAATAACAACAGACTGAGTGGCCAGGAAGCACCAGACGAGCCTGGCCCATGGCCGGGCTCCAGAGAAGTAAAACTTCGAAACTCTTCAATGGTATATCATAGGTAAGGGTTGATGTGGTAAAATTTCCCGGAAGGAAGGAAGGAAGTAAGAAGGTAGAAAGGAAAATGTAGGAAGGAAGGAGAAAAGAAGGAATAAGGGAGAACGTTATTATAGGGATGAAAAAGCTCGTCTCCCAGGGGTTTTAATAATAATAATAATAATAATATAATAATAATAATAATAACAGAGTTCACAGACTTGGGGCCCCGCTAGCTGTCTGACTGTGTACTGACACCCAAAAAATACCAATACCATTCCACCACCACCACTGTCAAACCCCCACCACCACTGTCACCACCACCACCCCTGTCACCACCACCCCACTGTCATCACCACTACCAAAATCACCACCACTATCATCATCACCACTTATAGTTACAGAATAAACCCCTACCAAAAAATAGTAAAATTCCAAGTTCTTCATATTTCTCACATCAAGAACCCAGAAAAACAACAGAAGACTACGAGGTAGAGTAACACCTCACACACGACACTTTACCCGCCCCATTATGATGTCAGGTGGTCAGGACCTGCCAAATAGCTTTAATTCTTCCCAAATTATATTAAATTTAGATATATCTAATTTTTTATAACCCTAAACTAAGATTCATGTTAAAATCAAAACTATTTTTTATTAAGCTTAATTCTCTTATATTTAAATTACCATAGACCTGCCTGGTACACTTTCTCGGCTTTTGGAAAATTAATTGGAAGATTGAAATCTCTCACATGAATAAACAACATTAGATTTTTTCTCCACTTCTAATGCTATATGATGTTGTAATTTATATTGAAGACTTTTCCCAGTTTGACCATAATAAATTTTATCACATTTTTATAGTGAATCTCGTAAACACAGCCGTCAGCATTTTTTGGGGAATTTCTAATCAAATTTTTTAAATGTTTCAAATTTTAAATGCAACTTTGGTTTCAAAATTCATAATTAGAGAAGGTATAACGAGAAGTTTCCCCATGGTAATCACATTTTCTTGGTTGAATAACACTGCCCTTTTTACGAATTGCAATATATATTTTAGCAGTTTTTAAAGGGTTTATCAATTAAGTATTTTGGGTATTTTAGATCATTAGTGATTTCATAAATCTTCAAGATTTTTTTATCTATTGAACCCTGGAAATGCCAGGAACTAAGATACAGCAATAAAATTTAGAATTAGAACTAGACAAGATATATTGCCTGTTCATTCAGTGAGAGATTTTTAATCACCCAATTGATTTAGAAAAGGCGGGACGACGTTTCGGTCCGACTTATACCATGACAAGTCACACAGAGAAGGGAGGGGAACCATAGTCTGAAACAGTGTGAAACGGGACTCACGGGAAAAAGAAAGAGAGAAAGAGACAGAGAAACAGAGCCATGACTCAATGCATCAACCGAACACGGGAATTCATCAACCTATCAACCAATAAGTTCACAATCAGCCAGTCATTCGAAAAATTTAAATCAGTCAACCAATCAATAAATCAGTCAAATTAGATTTCGTAATGAAAAATTATACCTCAGAGAATACAAAAAAGGTTAAAGAAACTTTTCCACAAATTACAATTTGCAAATTACAAAAATTAATATATCTTTAATCCAGAGATATAAACATTTTCGTTAAATATTACACTGCTTCGTGTAAACATTAAAAAATGTTTAAATTGGAAATTTAAAAATAAAAAATGTTAAATTTACATGGAAAGTATTTTGTGTAAATTTGTATTTTGGGCAGGTGGGGGGAGGGGAGTTTATTTATTGTTATAATAGGACGACCTTAGATTTTGCACGCCGTAGTGGCTAGTTAATGTGTACCTCATATTCATCCTGTGGATGGTAGTGGCTAGTTAAGTGTGTACCTCATTTCATCCTGTGGATGGTAGTGGCTGTTAAGTGTGTACCTCATATCATCCTGTGGATTGGTAGTGGCTAGTTAAGTGGTTACCTCATATCCATCCCGTGGATGGTAGTGGCTAGTTTACCGTGTACCTCATATCCTCCTGTGGATGGGTAGTGGCTAGTTTACTGTGTACCTTTATATCCATCCTGTGGATGTAGTGGCTAGTTTAACTGTGTACCTCATATCCCTCCTGTGGATGGTAGTGGCTGTTTACTGGTACCTCATATCCTTCCTGTGATGGTAGGGTAGTTTACCGTGTACCTCATATCCATCCCATGGATGGTAGTGGCTAGTTTACTGTGTACCTCATATCCATCCTATGGATGGTAGTGGCTAGTTTACCGTGTACCTCATATCCATCCTGTGGAGGTAGTGGCGTTTAAATGTGTACCTCATATCCATCCTGTGGTGGTAGTGGCTGTTTCCGTGTACCTCATATCCTCCCATGGTGGTAGTGGGTTTACTGTGATAC